>OX382343.1:1239551-1532135 GCA_947507615.1 Hemithea aestivaria
GTTACCTAGGATTTCACAATTATGTGAAATTCTAGGAGCACTGCACCAACGCTTCTTACTCAAGAGTCATGAGATGTTAAGACTCTTTAGCCCAGTAATTTCACTAGCTACAGTGCCCTCCTACCGGAGCACAGTGATGTTTGCACATCACTGCTCAGGCGGTAGAATAACTGGCACTGTTGGGGTACCCACCTAGACGACCTCCTGCAAAGGAAGTCTACCCCCGGTAAAAATATAACGTATAAAGGTACGTAACGTACGTAATATAACGTATATATAAAGTATAACTAACAAAATAAATAAAACAATAAATGTAGGCATTATTTGACTGTTTTATGCGCCACGAAGTGCGCGCGATTCAACTAGAAGAACTTTTTAAATAAAAGTTAGTTCAGGTGTGATTTAGGTACGAGTGGGAATCAATAGTAGCGTTCGTCCACACTGCGAACAATCGAAACTTTTTATTCCCGATCGTTAACACTGTTAACGACGGTGTGAACGGCTGGGAAAAAAAGTAGCGATCGGACACACTGTGACCGAGCGAAACATCTTTTTTGACCTTTTCCCGTTCGGTAACAGTGTGAACGATGGAGGTGTGTACGACCGGGAACTACCCGACGGCTTCACTATCATCTGTGGAACCTGGTGACGTCACATATCTATAGTTATACAATATTACAGTAAGCTTCGGTTGCAAGCACCCCGACCCGGTGGTAGAGACAGATTCACTATCATCTGTGGAACCTGGTGACGTCACATATCTATAGTTATACAATATTACAGTAAGCTTCGGTTGCAAGCACCCTGACCCGGTGGTAGAGACGGCTTCACTATCATCTGTGGAGCCTGGTGACGTCACATATCTATAGTTATACAATATTACAGTAAGCTTCGGTTGCAAGCACCCTGACCCGGTGGTAGAGACAGATTCACTATCATCTGTGGAACCTGGTGACGTCACATATCTATAGTTATACAATATTACAGTAAGCTTCGGTTGCAAGCACCCTGACCCGGTGGTAGAGACAGATTCACTATCATCTGTGGAACCTGGTGACGTCACATATCTATAGTTATACAATATTACAGTAAGCTTCGGTTGCAAGCACCCTGACCCGGTGGTAGAGACGGCTTCACTATCATCTGTGGAGCCTGCTGACGTCACATATCAGCTGAGCGTGCCTGACGTCACCATTACCAACGGTCTACTGTCGGCTGTGCAACTGGAGGCCGTAGTGTACGCATCGCAGGCGCATGAGAAACTGCTGCCGGATGGGACTAGAGCTGGGTTTCTTATTGGTGAGTGACTTAAGACTATCTCCTATTTTTATCCTGGAAAATGCGTTATGTATCGTCATACTGTTATTCATGTCCGTCCTACTCTAGATTTTACTTGGAAAAGGGTATTCTAAGTTCAAAAAATAATCGAGAAGACGTTTTTCTCGTCGGAAAAGGTTAACTAGAGCAGACTCAAGGAGAGTGTATGACTAAAAATATAAGGGTGTTAACTCTACTAGCAATTCAAAAAGTACCTCTATGAGAAGTACGAGCACAAAACTCATAGAGTTTATTAAACCCCGACGCAAAAACGACGGGGTGTTATAAGTTTGACGTGTCTGTCTGTCTGTCTCTGTGTGTGTGTGTCTGTGTCAACGAAGCTCCCGAACGGATGTACGGATTTTGATCTAGTTATTATTGTTTGGAAGCACACAACCCCCTCAAAATGGGTATCAAATGAAAGGGCTTGGCTAGTATAATACAACACACTACTCGTATAATAAATTAAAAATCCAAGATGGCCGCCACCACAAAACAAACCGCCACCACAAGGCGAATTACATACAATATTTTGAAAGCGAGGTGTTGATTTTTAATTCACTTGTTTTAATTTTTTCATTATAATAATATTGTCTTATAGGTGACGGGGCAGGGGTAGGCAAGGGTCGTACAGTGGCCGGTATAACGTTCGACAACTACCTCAAGGGCCGCAAGAGAGCGCTCTGGTTCTCCGTCTCTAGAGACCTTAAATACGACGCCGAGAGAGACCTTAGGGACATCGGGGCGGAGTTTATATCTGCACATAATATTGTTGATGTAAGTATTTTTGAATATTGGTACTATGTTTAATATGCATACCTAACTCCTTTTGAAAATATATAAATATATACTGCGTTTCAAAAAGCAAGATCTTTTTTGTACAAAGTAATCAACCAAGCTTTATCGTAAAGCATTTTCCAAATGGAAATTCTACTAATTTATATTTAAAAATTTGTCATATCTTGCGAGAGAGAGTTACATGACTATTAACACAGATAAAAGAATACTAGTACAGATACCTCATCTCATACAAAAAATTTGGACCGTCCTAACTCGGGCTATTCTGCGGGCTATTTTGTTTGACCTCTGTTGTCGCTAGATGGCGCTATGACAGGATCGATTTCAGGCGATTGCAAGCGCCATCTGTCGCGTGCCTATGGATTTACTAAACGCTTAATAGTAAGGGGCCAACAGATGGCGCTCATCGAGTACCTACGGCAGTACTGCCGTCCTTATTTTAAAGTGCAATAACGTCGATGAATTTAATTTCGAGAAAAACGCAGATATATATTTTAATTTTTGTTTTGTTTGTATCTCTATGCCCATACAACGTATCGACTCGAAACTTTTACAAGATTATAGATAAAAATGTATAGAATATTATGAAATAATAAAATGTATAGACTATTATGAAATAATTATTAGCTATTATTAAATATTTAGTGTTAATTCTGCTAAAACCGGCGGTAGTTAGCGGAATTAACACTAAACATTTAATAATAGCTAATAATTGTTGTGATGGATTTCCGCAAAGTAACACTTAGTTCCATTAATTATCTATTATGAAATAATAAAACATGAAAAAATCGTTTTTTTTAACAATAATTATTTAGATATAATAAATATGTTAATACAGCTATTTAAAAAGATGGTATTGTAATGATATCTAAGATTATTTCATAAATAGAAAAAATGTTTGCTAGCCATAACCGTAACAAGTTTTGTAGTTATTGCCCTTATCTTTATTTAATCAACATATTTTTCAGTTTTGAGTTGCAGATAGGTACAAGTACGAGGGGCATGCCAAAAGTAATTAGATACTCAAATATTATTATGTTAATCATGTTTTTTTATTATGTATTATTTAAAAGCATTCAATTTGAGTACGTTTACACTTTTTTATGCATTTAAACCATTTATAAAATACTTTAGTCCACTATTATTCAGATACCTTAAAAACGTCATAATTTTGGGCTGTTAGTGCATCTTCCATGCTCTCTAATGTCTTGCCTCTTAAATTTTATTTGATTTTTTCAATCAAGTAATATTTTCAAGATGTCATGTTAGAGGAATATGTAGGGAGAGATAGGAATAACACATTTTTTTAATAAAAAAAAAAAAATTCCGCGAAAGTGTGCCGCGCGGGGACGTCGCGTCGTCTAAGAAAACGCCGGAGTCTAGACTTTGGTCGGTTGTCACATCAAGCCGATAATACTGCTGGAGCTCAAACTGTTACCAACCATTCAAAATGTACTGTTCTATGATTTTCTAGCACCGTAGTAGCAATATGGCAGGTTTTACAAAGAAAATTTAGCGACGATTGGTTTCTATGTGCATCGCTCACGGCGACATTTTGTCGGTGTTTGTTAATTTCCAAAGCGCCATGTGGTTAATTGTCGCTATATTTCGAGATCATAGTTATAGAGCTATGTTTCAAAACTATTAAGTTATATCGTGTATGTTTTTATTTTAACCTCCGTCGAATATGTCTATGATAAATGGGCACCAATCTACCCGACGGTCTCGCTACTCGTCGGTCAGTTCATGCGGCACTCACTTCGAACAACGCTTACGGAAAGAAGAGTGATAATCAATAATGGTTTGCATCGCTGCTGATTCGTTACCCAATTCACGCTCTAGCCCTACATATGAAATTGGTTGGTTTCCTCCCAAAAAAATTAAAATTTTCTTAGGTGACAGTGGTTGGTGGACGGTCTGTTTTCGCTTCGTATTCAAGGCTTCCTCATCCTCTTTTAAATTCAGAAATCCAATTAAAAACTACTGTTCATGAACAAGCAGACTCACTAGAAGAAGTAATCAAAAGATCAAAACATTATTGGGCTTTTAAAGCTTTTTATAATCATATAATTCATAGCGCGAAAATCACGGCGCCAGAGTTCCATTTTACTAAGCAAATGCGCCCCGCTTTATCACAGAAAAAAGTATTATATTGAATAAAAAAACAAATGAATTATGTTCCATATTCAAATTAATTACTAAAAAACAGGGTTTACGATGGAGTATAACTTGACAATGTCAAAGTCTCGAGTAAAGAGTATCTAATTACTTTTGGCATGCCCCTCGTACCTACCTATTTTCTAACCATAAGTGCAATAAGTGCCTGAGCTTTTGTAGTTTTCATTGGTAAGACAAGCTAAGTTAAAATGCAATAATTCATTGTTATTGCCCTTACGACTAGTGAATGAGACTTTTAAATTTTGAATACTTTCTACAAATAAAGTAACCACACATATTGCAGTTATCGTTAGTAAAATAACGCATTATTTTAGCTCCCTTTGCCATTACTTCAGTCATTTCACTCTTGTTAAGTAAACCAAGACCATATCTCAGAAATATTGCGGTTATAATTAAAAAAACTCGCCCATGAAGGGTTCCGTAGCAGTAAGTTACATAATATAATTTTTTTCATAATAAATTCTTTGAGTTGATTGAATGAAAGGTAAAATGCGGTTTAAGATTTATATTTTAAAAAAACTAATTATTAGATCTCGTTCAAACCAATTTCCGGTGGAAGTTTGCTTATTTTAGGAGTTACGGGGGGAGGACACACACATTTTTCCACTTTTGAAGCGTCTCTCGCGCAAAATATTCAGTTTAGAAAAAAAATATTTACGAAACCACAATATAATTTTTTAAGACCTATCCAGAGATACACGTTTGGGTTTGATGAAAAGTTTGTTGTTTTTTTTCTATTTTTGTGTAAAAATCTTAATGTGGTTTACCGAATACATCTACTGACCAACTTCCAACAGTAATAGTAATAGTTCTTATAGTTCCGGAAAGAAGTGGCTGTGACATACATTCGGACGGACGGACGGACAGACATGACGAATCTGTAAGGAATCCGTTTTTTGCCATTTGGCTACGCAACCCTAAAAATCAGCATATTCAACAGATAAGTTAAAAATATCAAAGAAGGCAATATAGAGCTCGATTTGCTGATCATGAATATGTAAATAACTCTGTTACACCCAAAAACCGAGTTATTGCACTTTTGATAAGGACCGCAGAGTAGTAGTAGTAAATTGCTTTTCATTTATTAAGTGGTCCCGCGGAATTTATGATCCATGGCGGAACTAAATTGAATTTAATCAATTAAGTTACTCTACTTCATATTATGCTGAATATGAATAATTTCGTGTAGGTACCTAATTCATGATATTTACCTACTATTCATAGGTACACGATAACATCTTACTAAATATTATAAACATGAAAGTTTGTAAGAATGGATGTCTGGGTGTGTGTTTGTTACTCTTTCACGCCTAAACGGGTGGACCGATTGAGCTGAAATTTTGTATAAGGATAGTTTAGACTTTGGAACAACACATAGATTATAGAACAGCGGGCAAAACCGCTGGGCACAGCTAAGTGGGTCTAAAATTAATTATAAACGTGAAAGTTTGTAAGAATAGTGCGGCTCCTTAGCTCGATTTTGTATGGAGGTACGACCCCGAGCGGCAGAAAGCATGAAACTTGGCATGCGTATAGCTTTACCGTTTATAAGCAGAAATTTTAGTAGAAACAGCCCCCCACGACAATATTTCCACCTCTCCCCCCCACTTTTTTGTCCCTATTTTTAGTTTTTTGAGTTTTCCTTAAAAACTATGAGAGCTAGAATAACAAAAGTTTAATTCTCCATAAAATTTTCTACAATATTGTCCTTTATAGTATATTCTCAGGACTTATAGTTTCAAAAATATGATTAGTTTCTTTTTTGAATATTTTCAAAATGCCATGTAAGATGTTCTCTGGGCGCAAAACATGTCGTTTTCATGCAGAGGTTTGAAACTTGGCACAATGATTCCTTATCTCCAAATAAGCTGATTAAGATCAAAAACCCTATAACCCCCTCTGGCAGCAAAAGGGGCCACGCCACCTTGCTTTATTTAATTAACTCTGGGAGAATATTACTTTAAATTAAATGTTTTATTATTTAATGCCAAAAGAAAATATTTTAGCCACGAATTTATTGTTAGAAAATTTTTAGTTTACCTTATTTTTCTCAAAAACTAATTGCCCAAATAAAAATCTACTTAATATAGACTATATTATGATGTTTTAATTAAAAAAAAAACTACCAGTGTAAAATATTCTTACAATGAATTGAAACACAAAAAATTGGTAATTTTTTAATTTTTAGTTTTTTGGACAAAAGAAGTGAGATCTAAATGGGTGCCAAGTTGAATAATTAGTCCTGAAATATATTATAACATAAAATATTCTAAAAATAAATATTTTATAGCCTGAGATCTAATTTGGCTAGTTCTCATATACGAAATATTATTAAGTAGATACCTGCTGTAAGTCTTTAATCAACGTGTGTTACCGGTGATGACTTACGGCACCGAAACGTGGTCCTTCACTATAGGCCTCATCTCGAAGCTCAAATTCGCACAGCGAGCTATGGAAAGGGCTATACTCGGGGTTTCTCTACGTGATCGAATCAGAAATGAAGAGATCCGTAGGCGAACTAAAGTCACCGACATTGCCCAGTGGATTAGCAAGCTGAAGTGGCAATGGGCAGGCCACATAGCGCGGAGAGCGGATGGCCGATGGGGTCGAAAAGTGCTCGAGTGGAGACCACGGACTAGCAAACGCAGCGTAGGACGTCCACCCATAAGGTGGACAGACGACCTTATAAAGGTCGCCGGAAGACGCTGGATGCAGGTCGCTTCCAACCGGTACATATGGAAGTCCAAAGGGGAGGCCTATGTTCAGCAGTGGACGTCTTACGGCTGAGATGATGATGATGATGAGATACCCGCTTACAAAAACAGTCACGAAAGAGACCTACGTACCATGGCGGCTAGTTTTATCGGCAGTTTTAGTAGGCAAGTTAATTATAATAATTCGTATAATATAATATGAGAACAAGCCAAGTCAGATCTCAGGCTATAAAATATTTATTTTTAGAATATTTTTATGCTGTATTTTTCAAGACTAATTATTGAACTTGGCACCCATTTAGATCTCACTTCTTTTGTCTTTGAAGTCAACATACAACCAACGCATAGGTACCTATATAATAAAAATATTATATTGAATTTGGCTCTAATTTCACATTTATGTTTTTGATAGGATATTATTACTTTTTATACAGATAATAGTAGGTACTTATCCATGATTTCATGATAATGTAATGCACTGCCGTGGTCCAAAATACCTATAATTTAATTGTATTTAAGTACTAAAACTGATAAATTTGGTTAAATAAAATATTTTGTTTTAAAACAAGCATTTATTATTACCATCTAGCACCAAGGTACTCGTCAAGACGAATCAAACGAACTCAAACTCGATGGGGTTGTCGTTTAATTATGGAGTTGCTATGGCCACCTTCCAGCACCATCATCAGACCCTGGTTACTATATAGTATCAAAGTACTCGTCAAGACAAATCAAATGAGCTCAAACACGATGGGGTTTCATCATATAAATCAAAATATTTTATTTTTTCTTGTGTTCCAATAAAGTTTTATATCTATCTATCTATCATATAATGACGGAGTTACTATGGCCACCTTCCAGCTCCATCATCAGATCACCTCCACGTCACAATTATATTGCATTGTCATCCGATTTATACATGCATGCCAAATTTCAGCTTAATCGGAAATCGGGAAGTGGATCATATTTAATTTGCAAATTATTACCATACTTTAACATTATTAGAATAGAATAATTCTTTATTGCAAACCAAACAATTACAAAGAAGCTTAATGAACTAGATATCTTTAAAAAAATAAATGAATTTTTTTTTAAATAATTAATTAAAATTATTTATTAAAATTATTTATTAAAATTATTTAAATTATTTATTTATTAATTATTTATTTAATAATTAATTAATTTCTGTTATTTTATTTGTTTTTTATTTTTAATTTTTATTTAGTTTTTATTTTTTTTTAAATTTGAAATTATTAATAATGATAAAAATTTACTAGTTTCTGATTTTTTCCTATGTTACTAGGACATTACCTATCTGAATGCTAAATTTGAACTTTCTAGGTCATCTGGAACTGGGATATTACTTTTGATCTATCCCTCAGTATGTGTTAACTTCACCGATTACTGGATGTTTATATCTCAATAACCGCTTGAGCTGTGTTATTGGAATTTGGAACACAGATGTAGTTCGTATATTGAAGTATATGTGCCAAATTTGACTTGTCTATGTGCAATAGTTTTTGTATAACGAGGGTGTAAAAAGTCGTCAAAACGTGCTTCAGATGACTCGTGTAATATAACACATAATGAAAAATGAAATGAAATGAAAAAGTAATTTATTGACATTAGAAAAACCGAAAAAAGATACACATGAAAAAAAAAAAGCATACAATTTTAACAATTCTATTGTCAAAAAATAAATAATAAATAATAATAATGCGGTCGCCAGTTTTTTTGCTTGACCTTGGCTTGACACGCTACCGCGTGTCTAGATCAGAAATGAAATCTATATCATCGGTTTATCCGAAATTGACACATAAATTTTCCTGGCCCTAAATGGCTCTAAATGGTCTCCTTGAGTTAATTGGCTGCCAGGAAGCTAGGTATTTTGGTAAGGAATACTTCACACCGGGACAGCTGCTAACGCTGTACCAAGCACAAGTCCGGTCGTGTATGGAGTACTGTTCTCATCTTTGGGATGGTACTGCCAAATACCATCTTCAGACACTGGAGTCGATTGAGAGACGTACCAAAAAGCTCGTAGGTGACCAAAAGCTCACGGAATCTCGGCTGCAGAGCCTTGAACACCGTAGAATGGTCGCCTCGTTATCGGTCTTCTATAGGATTCATTTTGGTGAGTGTGCGCAGGAATTACACGAACTAATTCCTCCAAGCCCATTCTACAAACGGACGTCGCGGCAGACGGCAAAGCGGCATCCTTACTTAGTGGCGTTACCTACTGCCCGCGCTAAGCGTTTTGCTTCGTCTTTCTTAATGAGAACTGGTCGCGTTTGGAACACTTTGCCGTCATCCGTGTTTCCCGTGCGATACAACTTGGGTATCTTCAAGGCACGAGTGAATAGGTACCTTTCTAGGCATCTTACGTGATCCATCGTCGACCGCATTTTCACTTTCCATCAGGTGGGATGTGGTCAAACGTAGGCCTATCCCGTATAAAAAAAAAAAAATGAAGCAAGGTGGCGCGGCCCCTTTTGCCCCCCTCCTTGCTGCCAGAAGGGGTAATAAGGGGGTTTTCGATCTTAATCAGCTTATTTGGACATAAGGAAACATTGTGCCAAGTTTCAAACCTCTGCATGAAAACGACATGTTTTGCGCCCAGAGAACGTCTTGTATGGCATTTTAGAAAATATACTATTGAAGTAAGTCCTGGCAATATACTATTAAAAACAATATTGTAGAGAATTTTATGGAGAATAAACTTGTCATTGACATTTTTATTCTAGCTCTCATAGTTTTCAAGAAACACTAAAAACCAAAAATAGGGTCATATAAGTGGGGGGAGAGGTGGATACATTGTCGTGGGGGGGTTCTACTAAAATTTCTTCTTATGAACGGTAAAGCTATACGCATGCCAAGTTTCATGCTTTCTGCCGCTCGGGGTCATACCTCCATACAAAATCGAGCTAAGGAGCCGCACTATATGGCACCTTTGTAATTGTAGATTCATAAGAATTTTAAAGTTTCTTTGATATTTTACAAATATCGCTCCAATGATATTTATAATCAATTATAATAGTTCAATAAAATATTTTAATAGTACTTATTTAATTATTTAGATAATAAACAAAAATATTCCTAAGCTTAAATCACTATACTTTTTGAATTTTCTATAATTTTGACCAAAAACATGCTTTGCTTCGCGCCGCCGCGCGCCGATTCCGCCGCCAGCGGTTTTACCCCTCGGCGCTCAATCTCATATCTACTGACTCCGCGTTCCAGCCATTAGGTGTTACCTACATTACGGTATATATACCTATATCTTTACCGTGACATAAGGTTGCTATGACAACCCAAGCAAAATCTTAAAAAAATACGAGTATAATATGCAATTATTGACTTTTGAAAAAAACTTGTTCTTAGGTAGGTACTAATTTTTGTGATCTGACAGTTTACAGGCTTTGATCGATGTAATTTTGTGTGGTGATAGGTTCTAAACTAACTTATGGATCTTAATTTATAATGAAAATGGAAACCATTGAAAATAATGATATTTTTTAATTCTACTTGTTACATTGCGTCACGAAGAATGTATATGTGGAACAATAGTTTATCCCATAATGACCATTATTCATGTAATTTCACGCTACTCACTACTCAGCAATAAAAAAACATACCTACCAACTAAGTTCATAAAAATTTAAATTTCAATATAAAATACCTATTCAGGAATAAAATATCATTCACGAGGAAAATTAATTCGCTAAAGTTTTTTTAAGTATCCTTTGTAGTTCATTTATCAATTAAATATATTAACACTATATAGGTACAATACATTATACTAGACATGTATAGAAAACAAAACGCGAGAAAAACTTTATAACAGCGCTACCTTCCTAATTTGAACTAAGTGAACAGTGATTGTTTGCCAGTCTCAACGTAGTACCAAGGAATTTCCGCCAGAGGAACGCCGATAATTATTGAATTTTGTAAAATTATCGAAATTTAAGTTAAAAGCAAATTATTTTCATTTCTCTATACTAAGGGGATTTTTTAAAAGTAGTATATACAATTTTTTACCTATAATATTTTCCTGCTCTGAATTTTTCACAACCTCTATTAATTTATCGATACATGTAACGCCATCTAGCGAAATTATTTTGAACTAAAAAATCATTGTAGGGAATAAGACCCCATGCTATTAAGAACTATTTTATGTGCGAAACTATTGACTCCAAAAACGCAGTATTACCTAGTTTGAGGACATAATATAATTCATAGTTGTTTTCATGTTATATAATGTCTATAACTTTTACTATTGACCTAATCTGATTGGTCAGATGAAACTGATTTACCTGAAACTGATTTACCTGTTTTTTTTATTAACTGTTTATCCAAAATGATTGGTCAGATGAAATACAACGACGACATATCGTCGTCCACAAACGGCGACGTAGACGAAGGGGTTATATTCAGCACGTACTCGTCGCTCGTCAGTAAGAACAACAGCGGGTGCAAGTACTCCAGTCGACTTGAACAGTTGCTACAGTGGTGTGGACCGGAGTTTGATGGGGTTGTATCCTTTTATAACATAGAAGGGATTTATATCTCGCCTTCTAGATTTAGGCTGCAACCATCTACAGCCGTGTCATCACTTAGCATCAAATGCTAACCTATAATACCTAAATACATAATATTGAAAAAAAGCCTTTTATACAATTGTTAGGTTCGCAATCAGAGCAACTTTTAGAGCACAATTGCGTGTCCCATCTTTTATGGAAACTGGCTTTTTCATACATAAAAAGTTCTGACAATGACGAAATTTCAATTGCAGCAACTGAAGTTTGAACAGAAGTTTGAGCCACTGAGTGATTAATAACTATTAATGAATAATTTTATCTAATGTGTTCTAATAAATTGCTTGTTTAATATTCCCATATCCTTCGATAAAAAAAAAGCTATATTATATTCCTTAATTCGCAACATCAGATAATATTCGACGAGTGCCACAAAGCCAAAAACCTGCACACAACGCAGACACAGACCGGTCAGAACGTTCTAGAACTGCAGAACAGATTGCCCAAGGCCCGCGTGGTCTACGCCTCGGCCACCGGAGCTTCTGAACCACACAACATGGCTTATATGGTGCGCCTTGGCATTTGGGGGGAGGGGACGCCTTTTAAGAACTTTGCTGATTTCAATAAAGCTGTGGAAAAAAGGTGAGTGTTTGTTTTACGGGAGTCTAAAAGTATTAAGGTGTTATGAAAACAAATTGCCAACAAATGAGCCATATAATTTGGTTTATAATATGGTGCTTAGCATTTGGGGAGAGGGGACGCCTTTTAAGAACTTTGCGGATTTCAATAAAGCTGTGGAAAAGAGGTGAGTTTTAGTGATTGTGTCATCAAGACAAATAACCTATGAAATGAGCCACATAAGGGCTTATGTGGTGCTACTTGGGATACGGGTGATGCCACCTGCCTGCGAATCACGAATGATCTTGACCATCCTTGCCATCGCATATTATTATGTAAATCCTGCTAATATAATAAAGGTCTAAATTTTTATGTAAGTGAGTATACTCGTATTTCTCTATCACACAAACACCCTGAAACGATAGCAATTATCACACTCTATGTAAATGTTACATATTATGTGGAGACCTGGACATACGAGTATAATATACATTTTTTATTACATGGAAGAACATATTATAATATACATTTTATGCCGATTTCCCACGAGACCTGTCCCCGCGCTCCACTTCGGTACCCATTGTCAAATTCTAATTAAAAAATGTTTATGACGTTATTTGAGAAAAACGAGACATGACTGTGTCGCAAGTGGATATGGTTCTTTACGCGGGCGAAACCGGGAAGCGTAGCTATTTATAATTCTTTTTTCCCAGGGGTGTAAGTGCCATGGAGTTGGTAGCGATGGACCTGAAACAACGTGGAGTGTACATCGCTCGTCAGCTTTCATTCCAGGGGGTCTGTGTTCACATCAAGCATGTTCCCATGTCTACCGCCTTGAAGGCAGTGTACGATGACTCTACCAAGCTGGTGAGGACATGTTTCAGAGACTACTATAAAAAAAATCTTTATTTAAACAAAATACTTAATAACACTTAAATATTATTCTTGTTTTATCTAAATGTATACAAAAAAAAGTGACAGATTAAATGATTAATAACGCACAATCCAACCCGCCGGATTCAGATAAAATTTGGTACTTTGAGCCGCGTGCATAAACTAGTCTGCAACACGTCGAATTTTTGTTTTCTGATCCTAGATTTAATAATATTAATAGCGTTATATGTATGTATTTGAAAGGTTTTCTGAAATATTCTAGTTTTATATTATTATCTATTGCTATTTCAGTGGTCAAAAGCGAGGATAAAGTTCGAGGAGGCAGTCGCAAAGAATTCTGCACTGATTTCACAAACTCAAAGGAGAACAATATGGTCACAGTTCTGGGGCAACCATCAAAGATTTTTCAAATATCTGTGCATTGCAGCTAAGGTAAGAAAAACTATATTTTATATAGGCATTAAAAAGGTAAATAAGTGATCGTAAATTGACATCTAGCATGAATAACACTGAACCTAGTACACTCCCTTGTGGCAGTCCACTTTTTACCAAGTTTACGTGATCGATAAAATATTGATTTGTTATACATAACATTAAAAAATCTATCCATTAAAATTATAACAGTATTTCACAAACTATTTTTAAATAATAAAATCTTTTATATTGCACATTTCATGGCAAAACTATGTCAAACGTCTTTGCGACATCCAAGAAGATTTCATTCTAGGTTTCGTCTCCACAATGATGAATCAGTCAGTGAGGATTATGATAGTATAGATTAGAATTTTTACTATGTATAAGGACGCCACACTGGGCGACAGCGCTGTCGCCCAATGTGGGGTGGGCCTAAGTTGAATATATTAGACTTGTATTTATACTCTCTTTACACTTCTTTTTACTTCTTATTTACACTTGACTTGTATTTACTTTGTACTTATTGTTGACTTGTATTATATACTAGCTGCGCCCAGCGGTCTTACCCGCTGTACTGTAGCCTATTATTCCAGGGTCTAAGCTATCTCTATACCAAATATCAGCTCAATCGGTCCACTCGTTTAGGCATGAAAATATAACAAACATAATTTCACGTTTATAATTTTAGTGTGATACAATGTCTATATCACTTAAAGGGATAATATTCTCTTTACATTTTTAAATTGTTTTCATAGGTGGAAGCTGCAGTGAAGGAGGCTTTAGACGCAGTAAACAACGGCAAATGTGCAGTGATCGGGTTACAAGGGACTGGCGAGGCGAGGACGTTGGATATCATCAAGAATAGCGAGACGGAACTCACTGATTTCATATCTACTTCTGAGTTAGTCACTTTTTTATACTTCTACAACCCATACTAATATTATAAATGTTTATGTGTGCCTGTTTGTTACCTTTTCATGTTTAAACCGATTTCGATGGATAACAGATGAACATTTTTAATAAATCGCTTTTACGTATTTAGGCCAGTAAATACAATATCATATTTAATTAAAAAATAAAATCAACATCAATGTATATTTTTTTATTTTATTATGGAATTTGGTATATAATTCGAGTCTCGTAAAAGGATATGTGATGGTTTTTATGTCGCAAGAGAGGAAAGAAAATTGATAAACACTTTTAACTTATTTCACTATTAGGTGTTATACAGTGTAAAACTCATAATTTGTTTTCAGAGGGGTGTTCCAGAATTTAGTAGAGAAACAATTTCCGACTGAAGACTACTGCATGAAAGTGAAAAGACGAAAATGTGAGAATTTCTATTGGTATTCCGAACTTAAATCAATTGGATTTAACCTTTTGAACGCCACGGCACAAACGCATTTTCGTGCCCTGTGCGCCAAGGCACAATTTAAAAAAAAAATCCTACGAAAGAACTAGTGTTGCCAAGAGTCGATAAATATATTTATTTCACTTTATTAAGACTGGGTTTTTTGTCGTCTATAGACGTCGTTGGCGTACAGGACCCGCAAGTACTTGTCAAGTATAGGTGACTTTGGCGGTCAAAAGGTTAATAATCCAATAAACGCAAGAATATATTTAAGTATTCTATATTTGCGATTTATAATTATTATTAAAAATTACTTTTGTTTTATTCATCATCATCATCATCATAAGTTCTAGCAAAACTATTTTTAATTAAATATCAATATTTATAATGTTTTAACACCTCTTAAGTTTAGTTGGATTCACAAATTACAGTAGATTTAACACTAAATATTGATATTTCATTAATAATTATCATTAATATCCGCAATCTCACGTCTAATTCCATTAATTAACTTCCAGTGTCACCAAACAGTTCGCATTCGCATTTATCATATACGGAGTCAATGCAAGTGGAACTACTGTCAGACATAAAGAAGCTCGGACCTAGGCTGCCTAAGAACACACTGGACGAGTTAGTACATAAGCTGGGCGGGCCTAGTAAAGTTGCCGAGGTAATCATCTTACTGTTATTATAAATGCTAAAGTTTGAACGTATTTATGGATATTTGTTACTTTTTCACGTTTAAACAAGGGGACCGATTCAGCTGAAATTTTGTATGTAGAATGTAGATAGCTTAGACTCCTTTTTTAACCCAGTAAAAATCGTCATTCTGGGCCGGGGACCTCGGTATGTGGTATGGATGCCATCAAAAACGTAAATTATTAAATAAAACCAGTTTCGCAACTAAGTTCTCCTACCGTTAATAGTTTTGATGGCCATGTTATACCAAATCGGTTAATTTATTCAGTCCCTAGTTTTTTTGCCTTTAGAGGTACGAAACCTTAAAAAAGTTTTTTTTTGTCAGATGACAGGTCGTATAGGTAGATTGTTACACAAGAACGGAAGCACAGTTTACGAGAGCCGAGCATGGGGCCTCATCAAGCAGGAAAACGTTAACATGGCGGAGAAACAACTCTTCATGGACGGCAAGAAAGATATCGGCATCATATCCGAGGCGGCCTCCAGTGGGATCTCTTTGCAGAGTGACAGGAGGTAAGGAAATTTAAAGGACTCCCAACAGTATTCCCTAAAATAATAATTTGAGAGTTTTCAAATTGAGGGTAAATAGACTTTTATATATAGCTGTAAGCCATATTTTTTAAAATTAAAGATAATGACTCTGGCTTGTATATATATTAACGAAATAGTCTTATTTGTGCGCCAGAATTTCAATCAGTACAATACATTTAAGAGCAAACGCCTTCAAAATAAAATCTGTTTTCCCACTAATACAACAGCACTGTATAACAAAAGTGTCCTATGCATGGCTCCTAGGATCTATAATCATTTACCTAGGTCGATTCTTGAGGCGAATACATTTGTAATATTTAAAAAACGAGTCAAGGATTTATTGCTGTCAAAAGCCTATTACAGTGTTCATGATTTTTTATTGGATAAAAATGTATAGTATTAATTTTACATTTTATTGACATATTATATCCAATTTCTTGATTGACATATTCTACATAACTAATTCCTAATTTTGACATTGTTTTATAATTGACATTTATTATGTGTATCAATAATAATTACATAATATTACATATTGCATGCCGAAAGGCAGATTATGGCGTTCTAGAGGTATAATCCTAAATTGTTCCATCTTATTGTACCCATTTTCGCAATCAATAAATGAATTATGAATTTATAATTTGCAGGGCATTGAACAAGAAACGTCGTGTCCACATTACCTTGGAGCTGCCTTGGTCGGCCGACCAAGCTGTGCAGCAATTTGGTAACTATGCCAATCTTACTTATATTATAAACGTGAAAGTTTGTAAGAATGGATGTCTGGATGTCAGGATGTTTGTTACTCTTTCACGCCTAAACGGGTGGACCGATTGAGCTGAAAATTTGTGTAGAGATAGCTTAGACCCTGGAATAACACATAGCCTATATAAGTACTGCGGGTAAAACGGCTGGGCGCAGGTAGTAATAGATATATTCTTGGTACATAATATCTTATGTATGTAATATACATATTTTTTGTATTTAAATTTTCCCTCCACCTCCCATGGTCCTGCCTGCCTCTGCGGCGTACGGACCGAATCGCGGAGCCCGCGCGGTACTTGTCTCTCGCAATACCCCGAGGGGTCCTGGATTAAACATACCGCGCGGTTGCTCCTTTACCCTTACAAATATTTTTTCATCCCACTATCTCGAAAAGTGTATTTTTACTCTTCGATATCTGACTGGAAAAGTCCATTTTATCCTCTAGAGGGTAAAGTAAATTTGAATTTAAAACATCGTGTGGTGCACCGAGTTTGTGAGTCAAAAAAATCATTAAACCTATTTACTTCCACCTCTATGGTGCCGATTTTATTATACAACTTTTTTAAATTGGTTAAAATCTCGGAACCGGAACCTTTTTGGTGAACTTTTTTTTTAATTTGCTTTGTGCGCACCATCAGCATTGCCAGTAAGTTTTTTTGTAACATTTTACGTTTCTTTTAAACTATTTACGTTACTTGTTTAGATTATATAAGTTACATTTCGAGGCAATAGTATTTTTAATGAATTAAATATGAATGAATTTTCCCTGTAATAGTAAAAAAATTAAGTTAATTTAGCAGAGTTAATAAATAAGTCAATTTTTTATAACTTTATCTAGTGAGTAGAAAGATTTTTTCTAACTATTACTTTTTAGTAACTTTTTTAATATCGATTTCTCACTATAATAAACTGAAAATGAGGAAATAATCACTAAAAAGAATAGATAAGTAAGTGTACCCACGTAAATTTAAATTGAATACTGGTTACTTTTAAAGATACGGCACTGGCAACACTGCGCGCATCCATGGTGAGAATAAATTAAAAAAAAAAACTTTTATCATCGAATTATTTCCTCGCTGAGGGGATGAAAAATTATGTGTTACACTCGAGTGCATAGATTTTTAACCTTGTGCTCTTTTGATTCCCTCGCTAACGCTCAGGATTCTAATTATTAAATCACTCGCTGCGCTCGTGATTTAATTTTAGAATCCTTCGCTAGCTCGGTCGTCAAAACTGAGCACGCGGTTAATAAGCAACTTTGCACTCTTGTATAACAAATAACTATTATTAAGCCCCGGCCATTCTGCCATACTTCTTCCATCACGGGCAGGCCCTACTACTTAGCGTCTTTCCCCTAAACAGGGCTTGACGTCACCGAACGGTACTCGGCGCCGCGTGTCATCTTTCTTCAAAGTTCAGCTAGCTCTCGTACTCAGTCCGCCTGGTATGCCACGAGTGCAAACTTGCGCAAGGACCTGAAATTATCTTCAGAACCGATTAATTCTGCGTAATAAACTTTTTTTTTTTTACCCAGGAAAAATGCGTTACGCATCATCACCCCACGCCAGGGGGCGCGGGGCGGTATGTGGGACTCCCCCGCCAGAGATGGGAGCGGCGGGGATACCCACTAAAAAACCTGGGGTGTTCCTGCGGGACGCCATAATGCCGGGGCAACGGGTACGCCGAAGCACTCATCCGCGGCCCCGACGGCGTTTGGTCCTCACTGACAGGAGGACCCCTCCGCGGTGGGGT
This sequence comes from Hemithea aestivaria, assembly GCA_947507615.1. Lineage (NCBI taxonomy): Eukaryota > Metazoa > Arthropoda > Insecta > Lepidoptera > Geometridae > Hemithea > Hemithea aestivaria. The sequence goes on from OX382343.1 coordinate 1,258,115, forward strand.
GAAGAGGAGTTTCACCCCACCCTCTCAAGGGGCGCGCGGAAACACCGCGCGCGCCACCTCGTGGGTCTGTGCTTGCGGCGACGAGTACCCCCGTACTCGCCGCCTAGACCCAGGTTATGGGGGCTGGAGAAGGGCGTGGAAGATACGCCTCCGACGCCCCCTTCTCCGGGCACGCATCGGGAGGTCGGTGGTGACCTCCCGTTCGCGTTCCGCGATCTCCTTCTGCGAGATGACACTCTCGCAGAACGAAACCGCGGCCTGCCACGACTCCTCGCTCGCAACCATGGCTCTTACCATGGTTGCCAGCGAGAGTTCGCCCCCCATAACAGCGACGAGGGTACGGCGCTCACTGACCCAAGCTGGGCACTCCTCCAGTGTATGCTGCGCCGTATCCACGTCGCTACCACAGTGGTGGGGCGCAGGGGTCGGTTCCCTGCCGGCCTAGTGGTGCAGGTACTTTCCGAAGCATCCGTGCCCGGGGCGCACCTGCACGAGCCGGAAGGTGGCGGACCCGTGCTCTCTGTCCGTCCACTGCTGGAGTAGTGGACGGACTGCCACCACTGTCCAGCTGCCTGCTCGAGGGTGGGCTAGACGCGTACTCCACCTCTCGAGCAGTGCCTCCTTGGCTTCCTCCTTCCACCTCTCTACCTCCCTGGAGAAGCGGTGAGCCCGCGGAGGCGAAGCGCGGCGCGCCACTCGTAGCGCGCCGCATACAGCTCCGCCTCCAGTTCCCAGGGGGGAGATCCTGCCAAGAGGCACGCCGCCTCGTAGGAGACCGTGCGGTAACCCCGTATTACCCCGACGGCCATCACCCTCTGAGGACGTCTCAGATTGGCGATGGTTTACTCCGTCAGGGCGTATGGGTATACGGGGGCTCCATACAGAGCCATGGACCGCACGACTCCCACGTACAGGCGAAGGCAGCTGGTCCGAGGTCCGCCTAGGTTCGGCAGCAGCCGCTTGAGAGCGGCCGCCGCACCCATCAGGCGGAGTGGCCGCACCCATCATCTCCCGTCTATCCTCAGCGTACAGCGCGCATTCTCACAAAATGTAGTACATATTCGTGATGTATGAGTTGTCGGGCCACACGTTATGTAGGCAGCCGCGTGTCCGCAGGTCGCATCGCTCCAACCAAGTGAAGAGTGGCTACATATTGCATTATGTGTATACAATGAATGTGCGTGTCCAGGTCGCACACACCGCTCCAACCAAGTGAACGCGCCGGAGTACATATTGCTGATGTATGCCACGTCCGGCCACATATTGCATTATGTATATACAATGAATGTGCGTGTCCAGGTCGCACACACCGCTCCAACCAAGTGAACGCGCCGGAGTACATATTGCTGATGTATGCCACGTCCGGCCACATATTGCATTATGTATATACAATGAATGTGCGTGTCCAGGTCGCACGCACCGTTCCAACCAAGTGAACGCGCCGGAGTACATATTCCTGATCTCGGACCTGGCGGGGGAGCGACGCTTCGCCTCCACGGTGGCCAAGCGGCTCGAGTCCCTCGGCGCCCTCACGCACGGGGACCGCCGCGCCACCGACACACGGGACCTCAGCCAGTTCAACATCGACAACAAATATGGTGAGTAAAGTATAAACTCTGCGGCTACTTCCTGAAGAAGATCCTCATACAGGATCGAAACGGTCGGCACGAAGCCGAAGTAAATACAAATGAGTTTCTAGAGAAGATGGATCTAAATACTCATGAATCGTTTTGACCGTTATGATGATGATAACTAAAACAACAAAAACGTCACAACTCACGTCGAATATTGCCGAGAATATCTCGACCACGGTTTCGGACAATTATAAAATTATAATTAAAAAAATATATATTATACGCGAGGGTGAGCGTCGGATTCTGCAGGCGTGAACTCCTGATGAAGGACATCGTTATTGGGATGTTGACAATTTTTTTTTGTTTATAATGTAGATTATTGATAAATATTGAACATATATTTTTCTATTTCTAAATCTGATGAAAAACGTGGGAGATACAACGCACTAAAGTTGCTTAATCGTGACGTCACACCACTCAATCTAGTACATTTTTGTTTAGTGGTGTGACGTCACGCGCCCCAACACAGAATCTTATAAGCATTATATCTCAGCCATTTTTTATTTTATTTTCGCAATAAAAATACCGAACAAGCCGGTTTCCGAAAAGGCTTTAGTACCATAGACCACATTCATACGCTGCGGCAAGTTATACAGAAGACCGAGGAGTATAATTTGCCACTATGCTTAGCGTTTGTGGACTATGAAAAAGCCTGTGATTCGGTGGAAACATGGGCGGTGCTCGAGTCACTTCACCGATGTCATATTGACTATCGGTACATTGAAGTGTTGAAGTGCTTGTATTAGAACGCCACTATGTCAGTCCGAGTACAGGAGCAGAGTACGAAGGCGATTCCATTAAGAAGAGGCGTAAGACAGGAAGACGTTATCTCTCCGAAACTGTTTACTGCCGTAATGGAAGACTCCTTCAAGCTCCTGGAATGGCAAGGACTTGGCATCAATATCAACGGCGAATACATCACTCACCTTCGGTTTGCCGACGACATCGTAGTCATGGCAAAGTCGATGAAGGAACTCAGCATGATGCTCGATGACCTCAACCGAGCTTCACAACGGGTGGGCTTAAAAATGAACATGGACAAGACGAAGCTTATGTCAAATGCCAATGTTGTGCCCACCCCAATATCTGTTGGAGGATCGGTACTCGAAATTGTGGACTCGTATATCTATCTAGGACAAGTAGTCCAATTAGGTAGGTCCAACTTCGAGAAAGAGGTCAACCACCGAATCCAACTCGGTTGGGCAGCGCAGCGTTCGGGAAACTACGCAATGTCTTTTCGTCCGATATACCTCAGTGCCTCAAGACGAAAGTTTTAAGGTGCATCCCTATTGTCCGAAACCGTGGTCAAGATATTCTCGGCAATATTAGACGTGAGTTGTGCCGTTTTTGTTGTTTTAGTTACGGAGAACACTCGCGATAGTTTTAAAAATCGTATGATGATACTAGCTGCGCCCAGCGGTTTTACCCGCTGTACTATAGCCTATGTGTTATTCCAGGGTCTAAGCTATTTCTATACCAAATTTCAGCTCAATCGGTCCACCCGTTTAGGCGTGAAAGAGTAACAAACATCCAGACATCCTCATTTCACGTTTATGATATTAAGTAAGATATTATGATATATATGTCGTGTGTACAGGTCGTTTGGCCCTGAGCAAGATGATGCAAGCCCTGTCAGGGTTGGACCCCGAGGCCCTGGTGCCGCCGCCCGCCGATCATCCAAACTTCATACAAGACGTCACCAACGCACTGAGAGACGTGCAGTTCTTTGAACAAAGGGTATGTCTAATATATAAAATTCTCGTGTCACAGTTTTCGTTGCCATACTCCTCCGAAACGGCTTGACCGATTTTGATGAAATTTTTTGTGCTTATCCGGTATCTATGAGAATCGACCAACATCTATTTTTCATCCCCCTAAATGTTAGGGGTAGTCCACCCCTAAATTTTATTTTTTATTTTTTAGACAAAATTTTAATTTCTATTTTTTTATGATACATCATACAAAAATACATACAATCCTCAATTTTCACCCTTCTACGATCAACCCTTATTTTTTAATAGCCATTTTAGTAATTTAATCATTTTTCATCTCCGGTCAAAACCGATCAATCGACATTTAATTAGTTATCCCCGCCAGATGTCTACAGGTGTCACTTCTGACCCAGTAAACAGCACGGAGTAGGGATGAGAACGAAGCCGGTCTCCTTTCTTTCTCACTCCCTACACAGTTGTCGGCCATCATTATTGTTTATGCATCAAGTGTAGTAGTAACGTTGACAATTATTATTTTGCTATCTCAGTGTAACTCTCATATTAACTTTTAATCATTCCTATTTTATCAATAATAATTAATTTATCAATTTTGAGTGTATTTTGCACGATTAGTTAATCAAGTGATTTTATAACCTCAAAAGTACTCAACACGTGACACGAGCTTCCAATAACAAAAAGAAATTACTAGGAAATTATTTATATGGCAAAACAACGTTTGCCGGGTAAGCTAGTAGTTCTATAATTATCTAATTAATCCCTATGGGTGTTGCACGTCGAGTAGTTTCGACGGAACGTGTGAAACTTACTATTTATTAATTATTTAAGTTCCACCTGTACCACTTTTTTTTTTTTTTTTATGTGATTAAGTAGAAGACGAGCAAGACGCTCTCCTGATGTTAAGAAATAACGCTGCCCATAATCAGTACAGTGCTATTTAGGATTTCACAATGATGTGAAATTCTAGAAGCACTGCACCAACGCTTCTTACTCAAGAGTCATAAGATGTTAAGACTCTTTAGCCCAGTAATTTCACTAGCTACAGTGCCCTCCTACCGAAGCACAGTAATGTTTGCACATCACTGCTCAGGCGGTAGAATAACTGGCACTGTTGGGGTACCCACCTAGACGACCTCCTGCAAAGGAAGTCTACCCCCGGTAGACCCGGTTCATGCAATAAAGATTCATTTCATTTTTATTTGACACATTGGTTGCGGCGACGTTTTCTAAGCACTACTACTATTCCAGGTGCCTAAATTTAATTTTGTATGGAAAAATCCTGGCGTTCCGACCTCAAAAACACAGCTGTGGCGTGTTTTTTGCGTCTTGCATCATTTTATGTATAAAAAATTAATGGTTAAAAGTATAATTACTTATACCGAGTCCTGCACATTTCACGGGTTAGATACCCTTGAAAACAGAAGAATTTTAGCTGACATTATGTATATGCACGGCATTTGTAATGGATATATTGATTGCACTGAGATGATGCACAAAATTTTACGTTTTTGTTGTCCAAAGGTCAGAACCAGACATACAAATTTGTTCGCTCAAACAGTGTCTAGCACTAACTATGCGCAAATACCGGGGGTAGACTTTGCAGGAGGTCGTCTAGGTGGGTACCCCAACAGTGCCAGTTATTCTACCGCCTGAGCAGTGATGTGCAAACATTACTGTGCTTCGGTGGGAGGGCACTGTAGCTAGTGAAATTACTGGGCTAAAGAGTCTTAACATCTTATGACTCTTGAGTAAGAAGCGTTGGTGCAGTGCTCCTAGAATTTCACATAATTGTGAAATCCTAGGTTACACTGTACTGATTATGGGCAGCCGTTATCTCTTAACATCAGGAGAGCGTCCTGCTCGTCTTCTACTTCATAACATTAAAAAAAAAAAAAAATGCACCGGTTACTAGACTTCATTGGACCTATAATAAAATATTTGGTGATCTAGATATGTTTCAGCACAGTAAACTTAAATTTAAAAGTGAAGTTCTTGGATCTTAAATAAGCCTCATTAGATTTTATTTATGCTTATGATTGTATAACTTATATACGTTTACCTACTTACATACCTACTTTGTAATTTTATTCTAATTTGATTAGACTGTCCTAGTTAAGTTTTAAATTGTTTACAAAATGAAAATCCGTTTTTGGCCGTAATTTTAAGAAACCATTACCGAACTTTGTTAATTAAGGGCTGTGGATTTTGAAAATAAATAAAATAAAAAATAATGATATTTCAGAGTGTACAGAAGTACGACACGGCAACCTTCCTGAACCGAATCCTAGGCATTCCTGTGGACCTACAGAACTTACTGTTCAAATACTACACCGACACATTGGCTGGAGTTATCGAATTAGGTATGAAATGTTATCTTTACAAATTCTCTAAATAGCGTCCATGGCCCAGTGGTCGTGTAGCTTCCTTAGCCCTGGGTTCAAATCTCAGTGTGACAAAAATTTTCGCCTGGAAGCTACCGTGTCTCGGAAGGCACGTGGCACTGTGGGTCCCGGCTGTTTCCTATAAGATATGTAGGAGGCAGTCGTTAGGTCATGTTGCAGGCACTGTAGTCATTTCGGCGACCTGAAACTGCAACATATAGGTTGGCCACACAAACTGTAATACCTGGTCTGTTGGAGTATAAACCACAATTATTATTATTAGACAATGTAGATAATGTCGGATTGGTGTAGGTAATGTATGGAATATTGTTTGCCTAGGCATTCTGTATAAAACCGAATGTGTGTAAAAGATTACGAGTAAACAATCAAGTTATTTGAAGTTCTAGCCTACTAACTGATGTCGGACAGTTCTGATGTTAATAAGGTTAAGTCGTTTCTCGCGCATCGCCGGCCACTGCCGCGGCACCCGAGTATCACGATGTGTTGTATATAAAAAAATTGTAATTATTTTTTTTTTTTTTTTTTTTTGTAATAATTATTATGTCCTGCAAATAATTGCAGACAAGATGCTAATTGTATTGTCCATTTGTGAAACAGTATCGGCCGATATTATAACGAATATAATATTATATTGCAGCGAAACGCAACAACAAATTCGACATGGGCATACTGGAGCTGGGCAGCTCGGGCCGAGTCACACACGTCGCCAGCCGCAGCTTCACGAGGCAACATGCCACCGGCACTGCTACCCTCGTGCTGCATTCCATCATGGCTGAGGTAAGCCAAACAGGATGTAAGGGTCATAGCTCATTAGAACTACTAAGGTCCCACTCCGCACGAGCACGCGTTGTCGACAGGTGGGCCAGGGGTGAACGCCGCGTTATAACCAATAAACGTCGCGCGGTCAAAGAGTGTACGCCGCGTGAATGATCCGTGGGCAGCGCGCGGTCCACTCGGGACCAACGCAAGGCAAGCATGCGAACAGCGAGTTGTTACCGAGTGGTCCACCCGTGTCCGCGTGGACGCCTTGCGACTTGCGACCGAAGCGATCCGGTGACGTTACGGAGTTGATGTCGTGAGATGCGCTCACGACATCAACCCATACAACTCCATATAAAGAATACTAACTGCACGAGGCAGTGCCAAATGGGTGCCGGATGGCTCTATTACCCTTATATTCAGTACATTGGTGTAAAGGACCTTATTGGGCTGGTCATTAGTCATGATTTGAGCGCAATATATGTACCCAGAAATCCTCAAAAAAGTATGCAAAGAATATGTCTTATGGCTAAAAGCGACTAGACAATAATCATACAGGACACACTGGTATATTTTATATGTGAAAAAGTAAGAAGACAAGCAAGAAGCTCTTCTGATGTTAAGAGACAACGCTGCCCATAATCAGTTTAGTGCATCCTAGGATTTCACATTGATGTGAAATTCTAGGTGCACTGCACCAACGCTTCTCACTCAAGAGTCATAAGATGTTAAAACTCTTCAGCCCGTTAATTTCACTAGCTACAGTGCCCTCCTACCGAAGCACAGTAATATTTGCACATCACTGCTCAGGCGGTAGAATAACTGGCACTGTTCGGGTACCCACCTAGACGACCTCCTGCCCCTTTAGCATAGTAAGACATTGGCATAAGACTAGCAACTCCCGTCACACTGTCAAGAGTAATTGACGTGTTGTAAGAGCACAATGACATTGGGAGTAGCTACAAATTGTATGCAATGACAGCGCGAGTAGCAAGAGTAGCGTCTTGATATATTATGTCTGATTACTCTTGACAGTGGGACGGGAGTTGCTACACTTATGTCATAGTCTTGCTATCCTAAAGGGGCAGCAGAGGAAGTCTACTCCCGGTAAATAAACATATATTTAGGTATTTACCAAAAACAGTGTTTTACAATTCATCTCTATTTACTATTGGACCCCACACTAGCCTGTCTCGTGGGTTACTCGAGGGTTCAAAATTATGCATTGTACAATAATATGAATCAACAGAAAAGTTCGACGACAGTTTTGGAAATATATTAGGTATAACTATAAAAATAAATATAATATGAAAAGTTACAGAGTTACAGGGCATACAGTTATGTGATCAACCTAAGCTCAACTAATGTGTATAATAATTATTATTTGAAAAATTGTTTGAATTTATCATCTGAATGTGTTTTCCAGCGTGGCATGGACTGGGCGAGCGCAGAGCAAGCTGCCCTGTCCAAAAGTGGCCATGAAAGAACGTTCTACCGCCCGCGACCCGGAGTGAAGAACAAACACATCATTATGTGCATCTCTGTCTTCCCTAATGTCAAAAACTCACTTGTCTGGGTCTATAGGTATGTATTTACTAATATACTTTTATGTATATGTCACGGCTAATGTCGTAAGTGAGGCTACACCTAGGTTTAGCCGATTAAACCTAGGTGTAGCCGACCGCAGTCGGTTAAAGTTAGGTGTGAACAAAATGTTTGTGAAAAAACTTGTTTTTTATTACGAAGTTTAGAGCAGACCGACATCAGTAGGTTAAGTTAGGATTGAAAATCGATTGGCCGCGGATGAGTGCTTGGGCGTACCCATTGCCCCGGCATTATGTCGTCCCGCAGGAACACCTCCAGGTTTTGTAGTGGTATCCCCGCCGCTACCATCTTTGGCGGGGGAGTCCCACATACCGCCCCGCGCCCCCCGGCGTGGGGTGATGATGCGTAACGCATTTTCCCTGGGATAAAAAAAGGCGACTCCCTGAAGAAGATCCTCGTACAGGATCGAAACGGTCGGCACGCAGCCGAAGTAAATACAAGTGAGTTTATGCCGTTTATTTACAAAGATGAATATAAACGAATCATTTAGTGTAAAAAAAAGGATTGAAAATCGATGGGATCTCTATCGCTGGGATTTTACCTGGGGGGTAGACTTCCTTTCATCATATCCTTTCGTCATAGATCCCAATGGGTCCAATGTGTTGCTGACTTGTCAGCCCCCTATACAAGACTTCCTTTGCAGGAGGTCGTCTAGGTGGGTACCCCAACAGTGCCAGTTATTCTACCGCCTGAGCAGTGTACTGCAAACATTGCTGTGCTTCGGTGGGAGGGCACTGTAGCTAGTAAATTACTGGGCTGAAGATTTCTAACTTTTTATGACTCTCAAGTAAGAAGCGTTGGTGCAGTGCACCTAGAATTGCACATCATTGTGAAATTCTGGGTAGCACTGTACTGATTATGGGCAGCGTTACCTCTTACCATCAGGAGAGCGTCTTGCTCGTCTTCTAATTGTATAAAGACCTCCGCTAAGTAAGGATTATGCCATGCGGGCAAAGCCGCGAGCATAAGCTAGTCTATTTTTTTATGTGATGAAGTAGAAGACGAGCAAGACGCTCTCCTGATGTTAAGAGATAACGCTGCCCATAATCAGTACAGTGCTACCCAGAATTTCACAATGATGTGCAATTCTAGGAGCACTGCACCAACGCTTCTTACCCAAGAGTCATAAGTTGTTAAGACTCTTCAGCCCAGTAATTTCACTAGCTACAGTGCCCTCCTACCGAAGCACAGTAATGTTTGCACGCCACTGCTCAGGCGGTAGAATAACTGGCACTGTTGGGGTACCCACCTAGTCGACCTCCTGCAAAGGAAGTCTACCCCCGGACTAATATAATGATGCTTCCAGCCCCAACTCAGGGCAAGCCAAAGAGACGCAGCTGGTTGAAGATATCAAGAAGAATTACTCCAAGGTCAGCAAGCTGGAGACGGCTCGAGTGGAGTGGGACAAACAATACCGACACGCGTTGAAAGCTTGTAGGCACGAGCAGTGCAGGGGGCAAACTGTTTGTCAGGTGAGGTTTTATAAAACACTTTACAAAATGGTGGAAAGGTTGTTTTGTTGGAATTTGCTCAGTGAAGCCAGGGAGGGATTTATCCCGCCTTCTAGGTATAGTCTGCTGCCATCTACGGCCACATCGTCGCTTAACATCATGCGAGATCGTGGTCAAAGGTTAACCTAGTATAAATAAAAAATCTTTTATTTTTCGACTTTTTTATTTCACCTTTATTATTCAAAAGCGCCTGACTCGAAGACCTGATTCGAAAATTCTTTTTTTTTACGTAAAAGGGTAAAGTTTACAGATGTTTTTTTTATGGGAATATCGCACAGTGAATAGAGTGGGGGACTAGACTTGCCCTGGGACCCCTGAAGGTGTGTCCTAGTGCACCATCAATGTTTTTATCTGTTTCATTATTTGGAGAGAATTTATTGATCTGAAGGATTTATTTATCTCTGAGATCTTCGACCGCGTCGGTGCGCACGGATGGCGGTTTCGGTGATTCCCGGATCATCCGGGGGTAGACTTCCTTTGCAGGAGGTCGACTAGATAGGAACCCCAAACAGTGCTAGTTATTATACCGCCTGAGCAGTGATGTGTAAACATAACTGTGCTTTGGTAGGAGGGCACTGTAACTAGTGAAATTACTGGGCTGAAGAGTCTTTAACATATTATGACTCTCAAGTAAGAAGCGTTGGCGCAGTGCACTGGGTAGTACTGTACTAACTATGGGCTGCGTTATCTCTTACCATCAGGGGAGCGTCTTGCTCGTCTTCTTACTTCGTTGCATAAAAAAAATCCAATACGTTTATATGGCGACGACCCACCCGCTTTAATCCTGTAGTTGTTGTTTGACTAGTCAATCCTACAACAGTGTAATATTAGTTTTCCCCCGCAGACAAGTCGATCAGTCCGTCCCTACCACATCCTGTCAGGCAGCTTGCTGGCAGTGTGGACACTAGTGGAGGACGTCCTACTCGCCGGGAGGGGCCGACAGAACGCTGTCATGAGGATCATACGAGCTGACACTGATAATGGACTCAAAATTATAGGTAACCACACAGTTCCCTGACAGTAGACTCAAAATTATATGTAACATAACATATAGCTCCTTCCGCGTCCCTACCACATCCTGTCACACATTGAGTAAGCTGCCCAGTTTACTCGATGTTAGGACTAAAGTAGAGGACATTCTTTTCGCCGGCAGAATGCCGTCAAGAGGATCGTACTCCGGGCCGACACCGATAATGGACTCAAAATTATAATAGGTAACAAGTAACGACACATAGCTTCTTTCCCTGTCCTTACCACAGCTTACTCGGAATGTGGACACAAGTAGAGGACGTCCTCCTCACCTGTTCTCAGACCGAACAAATATCCATAAAAAATATACTATAGTTTTCAGTTTTTTTCCTTTATTAAAGTGTACGTACTTAAAATCTGCAACATTTCATAAACAAAAAGAAACGACAAGTACCCTATTAATTTTTGACAGGATCAAAAGTGCGTTTTTTGTCTGTATCTTATTTATACATTGGCTTTGAAATATATTTTTTCCTGGGTACATGATAAAAAATTCGACTCGATTGCTTCACACAAAAGTAAAATAGTTTTGACAGACAGATAGACGGACGTGCAAGTAATCTTCAAAGGGTTTCATTTTTTTCTGAGTTTCTAAACCCTAAAAACAATTGTTTTTAAGACTCATCTAATATTACTTTACAGGAATCCTCATTCCAAAGAAATACGTGGCAAGACTGCAAGAGGAACTGTCAAAAGATCCAAACGAGAAAAAAGATATCAAACCAGCCATAGAGAACAAACCGCTCCCTAAACCAGGCCCTTCAGTGCCTCTACATGCCAAAGAGAACATATCTAATAATGTGATGAGGTTAGCCATGAGAAAAGAATTTGGCTTAGCCGTGCCGGGGCATTCTGGAGCCTTGATCCCACCCTGGTTCTAACCTGGAAGGTACAGTCAACTACGATGAGATGTATCCATGTTAGGCTTACAAAATGAAGTAAATTTTCATTTGCCACAATGAACTACCCTTGGTTCGTGACATTTCTAGTAGCAACCAAACTTTATATTATCATCGACTCGTTTAATATGCAACAATGATGTATCCCACTACTTTTCCTTAGGTGATACATAATAATAACATTTAAAATGAATCGAATATAGTATAAGATTTGGTGGATACTGAAAATGTCACGAAGTAAGGGTAAATAATTTTTGCATACTAAAAGTTCCTTCATTTTGTAAGACTAACATGGATACATCTCTTTGTAGTTGACTGTACTAATTTGTATGCAGCTCGAAATAAGCTGATCCCACATCTTTAACAGCGATTAGTCCGCGGGACGCTCTCTCATTTGACACATTTTGAAATATTCATTCATAGAATTCACTTTTTGAAAATGTTTTTGAGCAATAATTGTTTTTTTTTTATTTTCACTTTGATACTTTAAACATAAACGCTAAAGGCATGTTAAGAGCGTATATATCGAGTGACGCTCTCTCGCTCGCACTATTTGACACATTGTGAAATATAAATTCATAGAATAAACTTTTTGAAAATTCCTCAAGATCAGCCCTGCACACATTTTAAAAGTGTTTTCAGTTTGATATTTTAAAAAATGGCACGATGAGATTTTTTGAACTTTTTTTTAAATATTGCTCCCCATGCCATTTTTTAATACCTATATCAAACACTCAAAATGTGTGCAAATATATTATGGAGGGCTGATCTTGAGAGAAATTTTTAATTAATTAATTCTATGAATTTATATTTCAAAATTTGTCAAATAGTGCGAGCGAATGAGCGTCACTCGATATATACGCTCTTAAAAATTAGTGTTAATTTCACATTTTAAAATTATTGTATATTTGTTATTTTAGATAAAAACTGAGAATATACCTATACCTATGAAGAAGGTAGACCTACACAAAAAGATTTATAATATCGGCCAAGCCTTATCGGAGGAATTCGATAACAAACACTGACAAGTGACAAGAGAATACTATTAGTGTAATCATAAGTACTAGGTATAGTCTAACTAAATGTGATTTTTTGATCTGTGAATCGCCAAACGGCGTAAAAAAAATCTAAGATAAGATAGTTAGTAGATCTGAAAGAAATGTTACCTCAAAAACGAGTTCTAAGCTAGTTTACTATTACATAGAATTTAGTATAGATTAGAATAACTCTTTATTATGTAACTAGATTGTGCTCGCAGGTTTGCCCGCGGGGTAAAATCCTTTCTTAGCGGACGTCTACGTCATAAAACCTATCTGTATTCCAAATTTCAACCCAATGCGTCCAGCGTTTGGGCTGTGCGTTGATAGATCAGTCAGTCACTCTTTCCTTTTATACATTTAGATAAACTATTGCATACCAAATTATCAGGAACAATTTTATTAGACAAAAAAGACATGTGGCACTCGGAGACTGCCGCGGTAAAGCTATTATTGCATAGCATTTTTTATCAACTTATGTAATTATAGTATCACCGCTGTCCCGGGCGGAGTGGGGGGGTATTAGTTTTTTTCGTTACGGAATTTCTGGATTCGGTCCCCACGCTCAAGGCCCGCGATAGAAGCTATGCAATAGCTTTAAAAAAATGTTTTTGGAGTCATACAGGGAGTGCGGGCTCTCACGTGACGTCAACACAACAAAATGGATGAAATTTTTTTATAAAACGAAGTAAGAAAACGAGTAAGACGCTCTCCTGATGTTAAGAACGCTGCCCATAATTACTATACATACAGTGTTACCCAGGTAAAATTCTAGGTGTACTGTGCCAACGCTTCTTACTTGAGAGTCATAAGATATTAAGATTTTTCAGCCCAGTAATTTCACTATACATTCTCAAAAGTAGAATGTACGGGTTGACAGTTGTCTTGACATTTCTGTGGGGTCCCGCTAAGTCCCCTATCTACCTTACAAGAGATAGAGCGCTAAAGTTAATAGACGTTTCTTAAATGTGTCGTGTATTTGGATTACGCGATAAAGTTGAAAATTTTCTTTTTAAATTTACCACACTATGATTCAAATGACATTTTATTTTTGTCGGTTAATAGTGTTGACAACAATGCACTCAGACACCCAATAGGCCCTTAGACACGGTAAAGAGATTTACAGTTATTTGACTCCCTAGAAGCGGTTGAACTCAAAGTCGCACCAGTTTGCAACCAAGTGGGTAGGGTTCGGTAGGCAGCGAGGTGCCGAATAGGCGTTATTATTGTGAATTACTCAAAATATCAAAAATAATTAAATACTTTGTGATATTTTTACTAATTCACAACCATTTTTCGTAAGCTTACTGCATAAAAACGTGTATTCGGCATCTCGCTGCTTGCCGATCCCTGTCGACCACGTTGCAAACTCGCGCGACCTTGAGTTCAACCGCTTCTAGGAAGTCACATTACTGTATATCTCTTTACCGCAGCGTTGCCAATGCGTTACTTTTGTAACATTTTGCGTTACTTTTTGATCCTTTGCGTTACTTTTACGTTACTTGTCCTCAAATGTTACTTTTGCGTTACTTTTTGGGGTAATGATTTTTTAAAATGAACTAACAATGGAAGAATATAAAATAATAAATTAGTGAATCGGAACGCAATCGAAACGGAAAACAAAATTTTAAAAAAGATAATAATATGTCAATGTCATGGCTCGTCCACATATGCCGGTAAATGACTCTGCGAGTCGTTGGCCCAACGTTCGCCCAAGCGCACAGATTATATATATATATATATAATATATATGCACTTTGGAAGAAAATTTAACTAGTTTAAAGTAATTATTCACACAAAATGGCTTCAAATGGTCTATGATTGATTAATATTCAAAATATTATTAAAGTCGTCAGCTATGGAGCCCAAAATGTATACCAGAAATTTACCGGAAAAAACCGTAAATATCCGAAGACATTCGTTTATAGACAAAAACTGTTCATCCATAGACAAACACACACTCGGCAAATCATTGGCCGGTATATGTGGACGAGCCATAGGACCAACGACTCGCCGAGTCATTGGCCGGTATATGTGGACGAGCTATAAGACTAAAGATATATATTTTTTTGTTTGCAAAATTACAACTTCTTATTAAAATACTTATTATTCCAGTTCAAACATGAGGAAATAATTTTTATTTATTTATTATTATTACATTTTATATAAATTGTATTAAAACAGGGGTTACATCATCGTGGCCACCTGTGAGACAAAAAACAGCTTACGGATTTTCATTATTTTATGAAAATACGCGATATATTGATATTTAAACTAGTTGAATAACATTTTATTGTCTCAAATTGCTTTAAAATTTTGGAAAAAAATGAAACACATAAGTATTATTGTCAAAGTGAAGCAGTTTGACAAACATCATAAACCGGCCACGCTGAAAGGGACGAAAAAAAATAGGTTCTCCTTTTTCTTCACACAGAATTTTCCCTATTGCCATCACACTCACACATAAAATGGCTACTTCTAGTTGTGTATTACTTCTGTGATTAAATATAGTTTTTTTTTTAATGCGTTACTTTTATTGTAAATGCGTTACTTTTCGAACCTGTCTGCGTTACTTTTGAAGATAGGGCACTGGCAACACTGCTTTACCGTGCCTTAGATCTGTCATAAACGTTTGCGCAACCTGTACATTGGTATAATTTGGTAACTTGGTTGATACTCTAAAATTCTATGTTTAAAGTACTAATTATTGTTTCCCACCATTATTTAGGTATTTTTGATAAAAAAAATTATGCTGAAGCTCAACGAAGCGCAACGATCTTATGCGTTTCACCTATAAAAGCTGACTTTATTATATTTTACTCCTAAAATATAAATATATAAAAGGAAAGAGATATAATATGAAAGGAAAGAGTTACTGATCTATCAACGCACAGCCTAAACCCTTTAACGGATTGGGTTGAAATTTGGAATACAGATAGGTTTTATGGCGTAGACCTTCGCTAAGAAAGGGTTTTGTACGCGGGCAAAGCCGCGAGCATAAGCTAGTATTATATAAAACTACATATTACGTGTACGACCCTATCGGAAGTGTGGCTAAAATATAGCCAAATAGTCTCTTGGCTCGTCCACATATACCGGCCAATGATTCGCCGAGTGTGTGTTTTGTCTATGGACGAATGTCTGGATATTTACGGTAAATTTTCGGTATACATTTTGGGCTCCGTAGCTAACGACTTTAATAATATTTAGAATATTAATCAATCATGGATCATTTGAAGCCATTCTGTGTGAATAATTACTTGAAACTAGTTAAATTTTCTTTATTTTTTGATTTATATACTCTGTGCCCCAAGTGCACAGTAGCGGCGCTAGGCGTCAGCGACGTCGGCGACCGCCGACGGCCTCGCGCTTGAGAGGGGCCTCGCAAAATTTTTAATTTTTTTTTTAACATATTCGCGAGTTAAGTGATTGTAAAGTACTTAAGGGCATTCATCAAAATGCATCAAAAGAAGACCTTTACAAGTATTATAATGATTTAGGTAGGACTTATATTTCAGGAAAGCAAAAACAGCGACATACAGCCTTTCAAACTATATAAAGGTACTACTAACTCCATGTTAATATCCCCCGCGGGCATGGGGGCCATGAAAATTAAGTAATTTAATGTGGCTTAATTTTTTTTCTTGTCTAATCAGCTAAATGCTTGCTCTCTAATTAGGAAAATTATTGTAATCTCGTGACTCTTAGAACGAGTAAAACGTACAACTTTCGCATTCAAAAATACAAACTTTTCTCTGTTTGCGCTCTTACTAGATAGAATATTTAATTTTAATTCAATTTCCTTGCCACTCGAAGCAAGCAAATGCACATAATTCGTGCAGAAAAATTCAAAATATTCTTGGCGCTCGCAGCGAGCTGCTCGCGCTTTATAATAAGAATATAATATTTAGATTCCTAGCCACTCGGAGCAAGCTAAGAGTACATTATTCGTACTGAAAAATTCAAAATTTCCTCGGGGCTATCAACGAGCTGCTCGCACTTTTATAGATAAGAATATTTAGTTTCCTAGTCACTCGGAGCAAGCTTAGCGTACATTATTCGTACTAAAACATTCAAAATTTTCTCGGGGCTAGCAACGAGCTGCTCGCACTTTTATAGGTAAGAATATGTAGTTTCCTAGCCACTCGGAGCAAGCTAAACGCACATTATTCGTGCTGAAAAATTTGAAATTTTCTCGGGGCTAGCAACGAGCTGCTCGCGCTTTTATACATAAGAATATAATATTTAGTTTCCTTGCCACTCAGAGCTAGCTAAACGCTCAGCATTCGTACTGAAAAATGCTAGAATTTCTCGGCACTCGCAGCGAGCTGCTCGCGCTCCTACAGATAATAATGCTTTTGTTACCACTCGGAGTGAGATAAACGCATACCTTTCATACTCAGACAGAATTTAAAAAAATATATCATCGCTCGAAGTGAGGCGTAAGGCACGAAGATGAAGTAAATACAAGTGAGTTTATGCCGTTAATTTATAAAGATGAATTTAACGCGTCGTTTAGTGTAAAAAAGGTGTTAAGTATTCAAAATTGTATGACTACGCTTAAATGTGTCCCTTCTCAGTTTGAAAAAAATGCTAGCCGAAAAAGGGGGGCCTCGCGAACCTAATTTCGCCGACGCCCACGCTTGGTCTAGCGCCGCCACTGCAAGTGCATATATATATAATCTGTGCACTCGGGCGAACGTTCGGCCAACGACTCGCCGAATCATTGGCCGGCATATGGTGGACGACCCAATAGACCTCTCTAGATTACTATTATTGCTTTTTGAATATTTTTTGCGCCTATTCTGAATGCCATATTATTTGTAGTTTTTTTTTTTATTTGTAATTGTTATTACGTTAAAATGTTTTGTTAATGTTAATAATTTCTATGATTAAAATTTATTGTATAATTTTTAATGAAGAATAATCCACAAGTGCCATTTTAGTGTGTTTGATGTTTGAAATATTTCGAATTACATCCGAATTACAATCATTCCATTTGAAAACGTATTGTTTAATATTACGAAATGTTAAAAATGACGTTATCCTCGTGTCGAATTTATTTTGTTAAAATAAAAAAGGTAATCATTAAGATGTTTTTTATTTGTCCTTCCGCTAGGCACTTAGGTTTTAACATTAGGGCCTATTGGCTAATTCTCACCCACTACGATTGATGGCAACTTCAATGTACATTGCTGCGTTTGTTATTTTACTCATATTAATGAGGTGGTTTAAGCAAGTAATGTACGCAATTTTGTCTATGGATGCTAGTGTTTTACATGTCATTTTGCTATAGCCAATAGGCCCTCAGGTCAGAGCCAGGGTGGGGCAAGCGCCCCACTCTGGCCCACCCTGGCTACGCCCATGAACTGGCTGCTAGAGTGCTTTACACGAAAGAAGTCCTTTTTGCGGGGCGCCACTGTCGCACTTTTTGGATTAAAGTTATAACTAGTGATGGGCCGAATGTGGTTTGAACCGAATACGAACTTCGGCCGAACATTCGGTAAAATTGCAAAATTCGGCCGAACTTCGGTTCACGGCCGCGCTTTATCGAGAATGACAGACTCATGTTATTAAAGTTAGTTATTGTAAAAGAAATCAAATACCCAATTTCTGGTGACGTCGTCCATGGCTATGCTTATATGTTAATGTCCCTATGGCTGGTGGACTAAGAACAAGACCAGACAAGTTTGAGTCTTAAGTGTTTTTGCACCATAATCTGCCTCTAGAATTCTAGTATACGCGTAGTACCTAAAGTAAAATGAAAAACCAAGTTATTAACCAACCTCAGTTCTTAAGACTTGTCCTTCTGTGAGACTCTCTCGCATGACAAATTTTGAAATATATGGGTACTTGTAATTTTTAAAAATGTCTCTCAGTAAAGCTGTAGATATCTAATGTCAGTATACCCAAGTAATTTTGAGTGGCACCAAACAGGCAAGTAAGAAAATGCCGAGCGTTTAAAAAGCGCCATAAAAAATATACGCGTCGACTTGTTGGGTTCGTCCCGGAGGACCCCGTTCCCCGAGGCACCCGTTCCGGAGGACCCCGATTCTATTTTAATCGAAAAAGGTCGATCAAACGTGAATTTTGCTTAAAAGTACAGTCAGCAGAGAAAATGTTTATTTTAATTTAAAATCATTATAAAATTATGATTAATTTTTAATATTAGGGATTAGGAAAATATAATAGTTTTATATTAAATAGTTAATATTTTTAGTAACAAATCAAAAATAGTAATTAAGTATCCAAATTATGGAATTAGAAAGAAGTACTGGGCTCTTTTTCGTTCAATTCAGCCGTTTTTTCTTCGTTTTTGCTGAACTGAGTTCACACCCACTTTTTAACTTAATTTGTTGAAAGCAACAAGCACATAATTTTTGAAAAAATCAGGTACATATTGTGTTGTATGATTGAATTGAGTAGGCATTTACGAAATCTCTATTAGTGTATAATTTAATTGAACCACCACATTTTTTTTTATCACTGCAAGTCCAAGCACCGGAATTTTTATTTTGTCTATTTAAAAAATAGGCATGCCCATCGGTAGGTACCATTTTTCACCCAATCTGTTTTGCACAAATTTGTAATTACGCTCGCGCCATTGAAAAGGCTTCCGACGTGTTTGCGTGGCACACTAACTTTCCTATCAGTTGCAAAAAGGAATCAAAATAATTCTGTATGCAAAAGAAAAGAAGAATGACAACTGTGCTATATAAGCATCAAAAAAGACATTCATATTATCCAGGACCGCAAACTTCTATTGTTTTTACGACTGGTTCTTACCCAACTGCGCTACCTGTAAGGCAACATAAAATACGAACAAAAATTTTGGTGTTATATCTTTAAAAACCGTGCATTTAACACATTTTTATGTCAACTGTACAAGTTGAAAATTACAGAAAAAAATGTAATTAAATTAATCGGAATCGGGGTCCTCCGGGACGGGTGCCTCGGGGAACGGGGTCCTCCGGGACGAACCCGACTTGTTAACCTCCTCCGTTTGGTTTCGTCGGTTGAAAATGTCTGTAAATCTATGATTTATATTTCAAAATTTATCTACCTAATATGAACGAATGAGCGATTTTAAATTATCATCATGTCATTAACTTGTGTTTGTTTTTTATTATAGCAAGTTTGAAGCAGGATATGAACCGAATTTCGGCTGCTTGAACCGAAATTCGGCCGAATGCCGAAGTTCGGTTCAAGCTGCCGAAATTCGGTTAAACCGAATGTAAAACGAACTTCGGCCCATCCCTAGTTATAACTGTTTAACTCCTCATAATTTCTCATATTTAATTTCTTAATTAAATAGGTATTTATTTTACCCAATTTACAAAAAATATTTAGTATATATGAAGTCTAGAAATATCGATAAAATTAAATTTAGTTCCGCTAAATTCCGCGGCACCTCTTTCGTGAAAAGGACTACCATACTTCTTCAGACTAGACGCCCAGAACACGATATGCTTATTGTTGTGCAATTGTAGTCTTAATAGGTAGTAATATAGGTAGATAAAATCATAATCTGTACGTGTATCTGTACCTACAGATAATTTGCGAAGATGTTTTACAAATTATGTCTAGTCAAGTCATGATTCATGATGTTACGTTTGTACACATGATGCATTTCATAATAGACGTAAATGTTATGAAATTAAAGCAACAAATCTAAAATGAACCGTGCACAAAATACAATAGTTTCCTGTTGTGTTTGCGTGACCAGTGCCGGCGTTAGGGTAGGGCGCGGTTGGGCGACCGCCCAGGGCGCCGGATAAAAGGCGCGCCACAGGCTCTATAATGGGGCGCCCGTGGCGCCCCATTCGTTCTGAAAAATTCAATATTTCTCGGTGCTCGTAGCGAGCTGCTCGCGCTTTTATAAGAACATTTAGTTTCTTTGTCACTCGAAGGAAGATAAACGCACTTAATTCGTGCTGAAAAATTCAAAATTTTCTCGGCGCTCGCAGCGAGCTGCTCGCGCTTTTATAAATGAAAAACTTTACTTTCTTTGCCATTCGAAGCAAGCTAAACGCACATCATTCGTGCTGAAAAACTCAAAATTTTCTCGGCACTCACGCTTTAATAAATAAGGACATTTAGTTTCTTTGCCGCTCGGAGCAAGCTAAACGCACAACATTCGTGCTGAATAATTCAAAATTTTCTCGGCGCTCGCAGAGAGCTGCTCGCGCTTTTATAAATGAAAAACTTTACTTTCTTTGCCATTCAAAGCAAGCTAAACGCACATCATTCGTGCTGAAAAACTCAAAATTTTCTCGGCGCTCACGCTTTTATAAATAAGGACATTTTGTTTCTTTGCCACTCGAAGCAAGCTAAACGCACATCATTCGTGTTGAAAAAATCTAAATTTTCGCGCCGCTCGCAGCGAGCTGCTCGCGCTTTTATAAATAAGAATACTTATTTAGTTTCTTTGCCGCTCGGAGCAAGCTAAACGCACAACATTCGTGCTGAATAATTCATAATTTTCTCAGCGCTCGCAGCGAGCTGCTCGCGCTTTTATAAATGAAAAACTTTACTTTCTTTGCCATTCGAAGCAAGCTAAACGCACATCATTCGTGCTGAAAAACTCAAAATTTTCTCGGCGCTCACGCTTTTATAAATAAGGACATTTAGTTTCTTTGCCACTCGAAGCAAGCTAAACGCACATCATTTGTGTTGAAAAAATCTAAATTTTCGCGCCGCTCGCAGCGAGCTGCTCGCGCTTTTATAAATAAGAATACTTATTTAGTTTCTTTGCCGCTCGGAGCAAGCTAAACGCACAACATTCGTGCTGAATAATTCAAAATTTTCTCGGCGCTCGCAGCGAGTTGCTCGCGCTTTTATAAATGAAAACATTTACTTTCTTTGCCACTCGAAGCAAGCTTAACGCACATCATTCGTGCTGAAAAAATCTAAATTTTCGCGGCGCTCGCAGCAAGCTGCTCGCGCTTTTATAAATAAGAATACTTATTTAGTTTCTTTGCCGCTCGGAGCAAGCTAAACGCACAACATTCGTGCTGAATAATTCAAAATTTTCTCGGCGCTCGCAGCGAGTTGCTCGCGCTTTTATAAATGAAAACATTTACTTCTTTGCCACTCGAAGCAAGCTTAACGCACATCATTCGTGCTGAAAAAATCTAAATTTTCGCGCCGCTCGCAGCCAGCTGCTCGCGCTTTTATATAAATAAGAATACTTATTTAGTTTCTTTGCCACTCGGAGCAAGCTAAACGCACATCATTCGTGCTGAAAAATTAAAAAATTTCTCGGAGCTCTGGATTTTTTTCGTTTTTAGTATGGGTTTGAATTGCTTTTTAGGGGGCGCCGTAGAAATCTCGCCCAGGGCGCTGGTAATGTTAAAACCGGCCCTGTGCGTGACATCACAACACTCGGGGCTATTGGCTATTTCTCACCCACTGCGATTGATGGCAACTTCAATGTACATTGCTGCTTTTGTTACGTTACTCATATTAATGAGGAGGTTTAAGGAAGCAATGTACGCAATTTTGTCTATGGATTCTAGTGTTTTACATGTCGTTTTGCGATAGCCAATAGGCCCTCAGTATCTCTTCAAGTTAGCAATGGTCTAACTAGGTCAGCAATGGTCGAAGCGGCAAGACCCCTTGAACTAAACTCCAATAATAATATTCCAAGTTTATCTATTTGAAGAAATTATCAACTGTATTATGGGTATACAATGCTATTTTATAAGTATTGTTAGTATAATTGGCCATCACTCAAGCCCGAGAAACATAGAAAATGGAAGTAAACAAAACAAACGTGCCGTAGGGCAGCTTGTCCTACCGCATGGCTAAGGCCTCCCTTGACCCTTGACTCTTGACCAATTCACGAGACTGGTAGCTCTCGAGTTGGCTTCTAAAGGCGTCCGAGTCAATACCATTGGATGTCTGGATTTCTGGATGTATATTTGATACTCTTTCACGCCTAAACGGACCAATCGAGCTGAAATGTAGTATTGTGACAGCTTAGGGCTTAGACCCTTTTTTACGAGGAGAAATGCATTTATGCATACCCGTACCGCGTATCTCCCGGGGTAGAGGCACGGGTTATGGGGCAGGCGGCAGGATCGCCGTTGCACCACCCACACTACCACAGTACCTACAGAGGGTAAAACCGCTAGGCGCAGTTAGAGTCCTTTTCACGAAAGAGGTCTCGCGGATTTTTTTTTATAGAGGACCTATTTTTGAACGGATCTTCAAAATGTCAATAAGTAATCTATTCCGGGCGCTAGAGCCTTCTTTGTCGCCATAAAAGTGCTCTCCACGAAAGAAGTGCGCAACACGCATCACGCAAGTGGCGCCACAATCGCTCGTTTTAAAGTTTCAATAGCTAACAGCTAAACATTTTTGACTCCTCATAATATCTCATATAATATAATAATTTTAATTTTAAATAGGTATTTGGGTCCATATTGGCTCGCATAAAATTTTTAGTCCTAATTTAATGTGGCATAACGTTTTTCAGCCTAAACATCAAAACGCCTAAAGTTTTTAGGCATAACTTTTTTGGCCTAAATTTTTCTCCCATAATATTTTTAATCATAATAATATTTACGCATAAAATTGTTACGCATATTGTTTTAACGCCTAAAATATCTTACCATAATTTTTTTTGGCATAATTATATTCAGCCCTAATATTTTTCGACATAATAATATCCAGTCCTAATAATTTTCAGTATAATGATATATCCAGCCCTATTTTTTTAAGCAAAGTGATATCTTGTCATAATACTATTACCAGGATTGTAATCGGCAAAATATTATTAATACTAAAAGAAACGAATAATTAATTTCAATGTTCTAACTTAAAACCTAACCTAGCCTTCTCGCGGTTTTTTTATAGAACGAAGTAAGAATTCGGGGAAGACGCTCTCCCGATGGTAAGAGATAACGCTGCTCATAATTAGTACAGTGCTACCCAGTATTTTACAAAGTAAAATTCAGGGTGCACTGCGTCATCGCTTCTTACTTGAGAGTAATAAGATGTTAAGACTTTTCAGCCCAGTAACTTCACTAGCTACTGTGCGGTTGTTTCATTTTAATCTCCTCTATACCCTACCCTCTCTCTGAATTAGAAAGTGGATGGTCATTTTTGGCACTTTGTTGACCGCTGCCGTGGCACTGTGAACATTGTTCAAACCTAACCTAACCTAAATTATCCGAGTCGGTTTTGTGACAGTCAGTCTTACTGGGTGCCATAAACTACTTTCCTAAATAATTTTATTAACTTACAATATTAGTTGTATGCCTTAATATAGTTATGTAAAATTATGATTATGCCCAAGAAAGTTATGCGAAACATTTTCGGACAAATTAAATTAGGACTAACAAAATTATGCGTACTTATATTATGACATACAAATTTATGCTTTACAAATATATGCTAAAAAACGTTAGGGCAACCGACAGTTATGGCAAGACATAAGTATGTCTAGATATAATTATGCCCAATTATGATTAGGCTAAAAATAGTTATGCGAAACATTTTCGGCGAAACAAAATTAGGACAAAAAAAATTATGCGTGCGAATACGCTCCCTAGGTATTTACTTTATCTAACAAATAAAAATAATTTAGGATGAAGTATTATAGTGATCAGTGATCAAATTTAGTTTAGTTCCGTTAAATTCCACGGGACTTCTTTCCTAAAAAGCACTCTAGCTTTACCTCGTTTGAACGCTTTTTATTACAAGCTTTTAATTACTTTCACCTGTCTGTTGTCTGTCTGTCTGTAATCAAATCTTGCAAGTTTAATTTGACCCACTTCTCGGTTTCCAATTGAGCTGAAAATTTGCATGCGTGTGTAAATCGGATGACAATGCAATATTTTTATGACATCGAGCTGATCTGATGATGGAGCTGGAAGGTGGCCATAGGAACTCCGTCATAAAACAACGCAACCCCATCGAGTTTGGGCTCATTTGATTCGTCTCGACGAGTACTTTATGATGCAAGATGGTAAGAATAATTAAAGCTTGTTTTAAAAGTATTTTTAAAATGTCACTTGTTTAACGACTGCAAAGTGCGAGTGGCGGGATGTGTCTTTGATGTGCACAAATTAATGATTAACAATACTTACTGCGTGGCAAAGTGTAAATCTTCCGAAAACGGCTAGTATTTAATAAAAGAAAATAATTAATTCCTCGAAATATAATGTGTAGGTATAAGCCAGCAATCAATATAATAATTATTGCACAAAATATAATTTAAAGATATTAAAGTCTGTAAAACAACACAAGTAATTAAAGAAAATCTTTATTATCTAGCTACAGATAAACTGTCTCATAAATTCAATAGAAACATAAAATGGTCATATTTTATGATTCAATTTTAAATGTACCTATAGTTTTCCATTTTTTCCGAAAATAAAAACTACTACATTACCTCTATCACGGTAAAGAGATCTACAGTAGTTTGACTCCCTAGAAGCGGTTGAAATCAAGGTCGCGCGAGTTTACAACAGTTTGGATAGGGTAGGTTCGGTAGGCAGCGGGGTGCCGAATAGTCGTTATCACTGGCGGATCCAGGATTTGGTTCTGGGGGGGGCAAGGTGCAGACGGGCAAAAATATTATAATTTTTACTACGAAAACTGTGTGTTTAGCTCGCTCTGAACAGTTAGAAAGTTCAAATATCCTTAACAATAAGTGCGCGAGCAGCTTGCTGTGAGCGCCGAGAATAAAATTATAGTCTGGACCATGAAATATATGTAAAATTCGTACCTCTACAATGCTTCTGGGGGGGCCTTGGCCTCCTGCCCCCCCCTAAATCCGCCTATGGGCGTTATTATTGTGAATTACTCAAGATATCAAAAAGAATTAAATAATTTGTGATATTTTTACTAATTCACAACCATTATTCGGAAGCTTACTGCATAAAAACGTCAATTCGGCACCTCGCTGCTCACCGAACACTACCCAAATTGTTGCAAACACGCGCGTCCTTGAGTTCAACCGCTTCTAGGGAGTCAAACTACTGTATCTAGACACGCGGCAGCGAGTCAAGCCAAGTTCAAGCAAAGGAACTGGCGACCGCGCCGTGTGTTATATTACACGAACCGTCCTAAGCGCGTTTTGACGACTTTTTACACCCTCGTTACACAAAAACTATTACACATAGACAAGTCAAATTTGGCACATATACTTAAATATACGAACTATATCTCTGTTCCAAATTCCAATAACACAGCTCAAACGGTTATTTAGATATAAACATCCAGTAATCGGTGAAGTTAATACATACTGAGGGATAGATCAAAAGTAATATCCCAGTTCCAGATGACCTAGAAAGCTGAAATTTGGCATCCCGATAGGTAATGTCGTAGTAACAAAGGGAAAAATCAGAAACTAGTATTTTTTTATCATTTTAAATTATTATTAATTTTTAAAAAATGTATGAAATTAATGTTCGGGACGCCTAGGAACGCATAAAGCAATACATGTTGCATGTTGCTATAATTTTTGTGTAGGCGGCTATTTTCTGTTAGATACTACGAAGTGCGCGCGAGTCCACTATTCCTACTAATATAATTATAAATACAAACTTTATACCTACTGTACGTATGGATATATGTTTTTTACTTTTTCACGCCTAAACGGGTGGGCCGATTGACTTTAAATTTGGTATAATAAAAAATATAGCTTAGACCCCTGGAATAACATAATATACACTACTGTACCAAACTGTATAGCGGGTAAAACAGCTAGGCACAGCTAGTCACTAATAAAAATAGGTTCCTGGTACCTACGTAACAATTGTATATCCTATGTAAATACCTATCAATATAATATCGACTCACCAGCACAAGGCGGCTCAGTAACATAGAGGTAATAATATTAACATTGTTTACAATAAAAATAATGTATGTATATCGCCTTAGGTGCTAGTTGGTGTAAACATTTTAGATACCTACGTACCTGTAACGTATAGTCATAATATTATAGGTATGAGGCGGTATCTGGGGGCACGGAAGTGCCCCCGCCAAGTCGTCGTCATTACAAGTCTTGTCGGCTTAGGTTTCTTTTGATCGAAATTCTAATCCAGTTCCAGATGATCTAAAAAGTTAAATTTCCATCCAGGTAGGCGGTAAGTATAAAATAGCTGGGTGAATATAGATAAATTTATCAGTAACTAGTATTGTTTAAAAATCAATTGATTAAGTACAATATTCAAATCAATAGTGCACATAAATGCTATATATAAATAAGTACCCTAAATTAATTATAGGTATAGGTATATCGAAGCACGGCCAGGCTCACGGGCCGCGGTGCACGGTGCGACGGCCGTGCCATGGAGCAGTGGGGTGGGGGGAGGTGCAATAAAATAATCATTTGGTATTAATTTTATTATGACTGGGTGTCTTAAACCTATTACATACTAAAAAGTACTGTACAAAAAGCAATGATATCCCATCAAAAACATAAATGTAAAAAGAGAGCCAAGTTCAATATTACGATGTATGTACTCATAGTTACCTATGATTTTTTTTTTTTTTTTTTTTAAGTGGCAAATGCCTTTATTGAGAAAAACAAACTAACAATACTACAGCAGTAAAGAACACTTTTATTAACCACAGATCGGCCACAAGCCGATCTACAGAAAATCCAAGTGCTCCAAACCACTGTCAGTTGGCAGAGTGCCCAGAATGCTGGCAGCATTGCCACGTTGAATGGCAATACTTATACGTTGGGCCAAATATACCCCAGCATTTTGGTCACACGTCGCCTCGACCAAGCGCTCAGATAAATTTTGGAAAATGCGGTGAGCTCCCGGACCCCAAGGACCCAAAGTCTCTACCCCAAACGGCTCAAAAATGTAACCGCTATCGAGGTTATCATATTTACGCCGCTTGAGCCGCTCAGCAGAAACTGCCGCCGCACCAGCCGCAATTTGAGTCTCTGGAAGATGTGAGGGCGCCAGTGTATCAACGCAAGTCGCGTCCCACACTAACGGCCGACCCAACTTCCAGGGAATCAAAGTCATACCGTCAGGTCTTTTACCATCGTCACGCATCAGACCATTCGGTTCCAGAATGGCTGCTACATTGGCGCTGGTAAAAGCCCGGCGAATGATGTCGTTGAGACTGGAGTGGCGGGAGATTCGGCCAGCGCTCCGAGAACATGAGAGACCATGGTGACCGAGTTCGTCGACTGCATTACCACACTGACAGCGGTGACCTACATAACATGCTGCACCCAGGCGCAAACAAACAGCTACACGAAAAGCAGATGAATCTAAAAGATTACCAGTATTAATGGAAGGGATGGCTTGCAACCAAAAACCAGATTCCCTAACAGAGACTGCTAGAAGTCGGGCACGGTCTGACGAGTTGGGACACGTTTGTATTAGACTATTCCGTGCCAACTCGCAGAGAGGCCCATCCCACAGTCTCTGTGAAGATGGTACTTTAGGTAAATCGGTATTGGGGCAAGCTGCAACCCAAGCATTTTTTGCCTCAGCTGAATTAGCTATAGCCAAAGATGATAATGCGGGGTCTCGCGAGGGAGCGAGTATTTTTTGAATGAGATTGTCCGAACTATGCACTGAGGACAAAAAAGCCGGGAGAGCGACACTAGAAATTTTACGGACCCCCAGGCCCCCAAACCTGATAGGTAAGGAGGCTTGAGACCAAGCCCTGTCATCCAAGCTCAAATTCAGGACCGACATCAGGGTATTTTTTATGACGTTGTCTAAGCTTACAAGAAGCTCATTGTGTTTCCACAATGGACAACATCGTAAAACGTATGTAAATTTTGGTACAAACAAACAATACCTGATAATAGTAAATGCCATGTGGGCATTAATTTTGATCAATCTGTCCGAGGCCATCATAAAATTTTGAATTTTTTCCTCAACAAAAGGTGGGAAGGATTCGTCTAGGATCGGCGAACCAAGGAGGCGAAGTGAGCACTTATCGACAATTTTTATGCTGGGTGCCAAACGAAGGAATTGATCAAGTACCAAATCTTTGTCCAAACATGTATCTGAAATAAAAATTTCACATTTTGATAAATTTAGTTCTAGGCCAATGAGACGAAATTCGTCTATAAGAGTTTTTAAATCGTCAAGTACAGTTCCCGCATCACCTCCTAAAGTTCCGTCATCTAAGTACCAAACATTAAGTTTGGACTTTAGACGCTGAATAATCGGATGGATGGCCAGGCTGAAAATGGCCGGTCCGAGTGGATCACCCTGTTGACAACCAACAGAAGACAAAATAAGATTATTTTTGTAAACTAATTTCGAAGGATTCCCATAACATTGCCAAAGAAAATTGTAGATATCCGGGACTTTATCTTTCACTTGCGTCAACAGGGCCCCTCTGTCCACCGAATTAAAGGCGTTCTTTACATCCACCTTTAGCAGAACCTCACCACAATTTTGATCGAGAAAAGTGCGAAGAGAATGAACAGCTGCCTCACAGCCACCTGGCGAGCCGAAACCAAGCTGTGTTGGTTGAAAAAGATCGCTCAAAGGAGCGACTTTTTTCTTGCAACAAACCTTGGCCGCCAGGCGACGGTAAGTCATACCGACCGCAATTGGCCTAATGCCACCATCTTTTTTTGCAAGTGCGCACAAGTTGGCGCCATATAAAATGTCAGTGATTTCACTGTTAACTCGACCAGCCAACATCAGGTTAACTAAATCAGTTAAATCCTTCAAGAGGGTTGCGCCAACCTCGCCCGAAATAGCGCATAAAAGATCTTTTAAGTGTTGAGGTGTAAGGCCATCTAGGCCACCGGCGGAACCATTTTGAAAGGACATAACGGCTTTAGAAACCTCGCTGACGATCGCTTGAACAGTGACGTCACCGGGTTGTGGTGGATCGGGCATGGTAAGGTCGACCGCTGCCAGTGGATGCTTTTCTATCAGGGACTGTACTGTTTCAGGGCTGTTTGGAGCTACTAAGTCGCTAGAAAATAAAACTCGTGCTGCGCCACTTATGTCTCCGTCACTAATTTTGTTCTCAACCAGTTTTAAAGAAGCCGAATTGTTGGAAATTTGATTGGAATTTTGTTTATTGTTTCGTCTAAAGATAGGCGCAACAATATTATGGTTTTGGATGTGGGTCATATCTCTATACAATACGCAATTTTGTTTCACCCTAGAGGTGAGCGAGTTTTTGTTGTTGGGGTCAAAAGGTACATAAAGAACGCGGTAAGGAAACAGTAGTAAATGTTCCCAGGCTTGAACTGAGTTTTGAGACACAACGTGTCTGATAGCCAAAGATAGTGTTTGGGCCACTGTGGGGCGAGCACCACGCGGGATGCGTTTCAAAATTGGTGTGTTATTTTTGAAGGAGCTTATTACTCCCCAAAACGGTTGGGGAGTACCTTGTGAGCTCGATTTGGTACTTGACTTCAACGACAAAAGAAGTGAGATCTAAATGGGTGCCAAGTTCAATGGTCAGTCCTGAAAAATATTTACAACAACATAAAATATTTTATTACAACTTAAAAGATTATTTCTTCTTTCACTTAGAATTAATATTATTTTGAAGCCCAAAGTTTGACTTGGCTAGTTCTCATGGGTACCATACGACGAAGTATCATTAAGATAAGACAATAGATACTTCATTGTACACCACATAATGTTATAGAAAATACATAAGTAGATACATAATAAAAATTAAAAATTACAATGTACAAGTGGCGGTCTTATCGTTAAAGAGCGATTTTTTCCAGACAACCAATGGATGGAGGGGACTAATTTACACGATAAAAGACGGTGGCGCATTAATTAGCATTAAGTGCGTTTAATAGTGATCAAGCTAAAGTTAAGAGAGTACCTACCTAGTATATTATGAGAACTGGCCAAGTCAGTCTTTAGGCTTCAAAATAATATTAATTCTAAGTGATAAGAAGAAATAATCTTTTAAGTTGTAATAAAATATTTTATGTTGTTGTAAATATTTTTCAGGACTGACCATTGAACTTGGCACCCATTTAGATCTCACTTCTTTTGTCGTTGAAGTCAAGTACCAAATCATAGGTAACTATGAGTACATACATCGTAATATTGAACTTGGCTCTCTTTTTACATTTATGTTTTTGATGGGATATCTCTTAACCGTGCCTCTATTATTCGC
Source organism: Hemithea aestivaria (assembly GCA_947507615.1). Taxonomy (NCBI): domain Eukaryota; kingdom Metazoa; phylum Arthropoda; class Insecta; order Lepidoptera; family Geometridae; genus Hemithea; species Hemithea aestivaria. Next base: position 1,288,823 of record OX382343.1, read on the forward strand.
TGCGCCCAGCTGTTTTATCCGCTGTACTATAGCCTATGTGTTATTCCAAGGTCTAAGCTATCTCTATACCAAATTTTAGCTCAATCGGTCCGAAACCGAAACTTACTATTAGCCGGCTAATTCTGTATCCAATCGGTGCGGTGTATCTAATTTATTTTTGGCTGTACGTTTGTAATTAACTGAACGGTACAGACTGTATAGGTAAGTATAGCCTGCTGTACTGTTCACTAAATTACAAACGTGAGTCAAATTATTATCAACTTTTTTAATTATAATTATTGTAGCGTGATCGTCATAAAATGTTTACATTTAGTACTATACCTACCTGAATGATGAATTGTGAACTTTGTAAGCACTAATCGTACCTAGTCGTACCTGGTGCATCGGTAGCAGCTGCTGGGCTGCAGCACGCTCGCTTCTCTCGCTAAGGTTCGCGCATTGTAGAGTGATTTTTACGAGAAGTCCCCTAGACGAAGCGCCACAATCGCACGTTTTAAAGTTTCAATACCTATAAATTGTTGACTTCTGATGAGAAACAAGTGAAAATATAAAAATAACTATTTAATAACAAGTTCAAATTAAAGTAATCCTCTCAAGAAGAATCAAATGAGCCTAAACTCGATGGGGCTGCCGATTTTCTTACCGATTGAATCTCAAAATGATCTTCTCGAGTAACTTTTGCACCTCCCCCTTCCAGAAAAAATCCTGGGTCCACCTGTGCTTATAGATACTTTTAAATTACTTACATGTATTTTACAGATTATTATGTGAAACATCTTCATAAGTGATAATATGAAATAATGTCGAGTCATGGTGATACTGGATACACGAATTAGTATTTCATAACGGACGAAAATATTATGAAATTATGCGACATGCCATAGTTTAGGTAGTCCCAAGTCCCAGGTGTATGGTTTGTTGTTGTTTTTGCTACCAACGCTACATGATATCATGACGCTTCAACTGTAAGTATATCACAAGTCTATCTATCTATATCGTCTGTTTATCAATCGGGAGACAGCAGTTACGGGTATATAATGCGCGTTTATTGAATATTGTGATACAGTAAAACATCGTCCGAGCCCGAGAAACGTACAAAATGGAAGTAAACTTCACAAATAAAGTAGTATTGGTGACGGGAGCCAGCGCCGGGATCGGAGAGGCGACGGCGCTGATGTTCGCCCAGTATGGAGCACAACTATCACTGGTCGGGACCAACGAGAAGAACCTGCGGAGTGTAGCGGCGCGCTGTGAGCAGGCTCGGGGGAACAAACCGCTCGCCATAGTCGCCGACCTCTCCACGGACGAGGGCTGCGAGAGGACCGCCCGGGACACCTTGAAACACTTCGCCAAGCTAGACGTGCTCGTCAACAACGCGGCCATCGGCGCCTGGACCACCATCCAGACCACGGACATGGCCACCTTCGACACGATCTTCAACCTGGACGTGCGCGGGGTCTACAACCTAACCCGGTTGTTGGTTCCCGCGCTGATCGAGTCCAAGGGCAACATTATCAATATCTCCAGCATCGGCGGGACAATGGTTGCGGTGGGCAGTTTGCCCTATGGTATGGCTAAGGCCGCCCTTGACCACTTCACGAGAATGGTGGCTCTCGAGTTGGCTCCTAAAGGCGTCCGAGTCAATACGATCAGCCCCGGTGTGACGATCAGTAACTTCGTGAAACGCATGGACTCGAACTTGTCTGATACCGACTACAAAGGATGGTTGCAAAAAGCTGAGAAAATTATCCCCATGGGCAAGGCGTGCGAGGGCGACGACATCGCCAGGATGATCCTCCAAGTCGCGAGCGACAACTCGCGGTTACTCACTGGCGCTGTTATCCCTATTGATGGAGGTATGCAGTACGGAAATTCCGCCGCTCTTATGAATTCAAAATAGTTTATTATAATTGTAAATATTTGTTGTGTGTCGTTATTAATTTATGAATATAAGTAAATAAATTATGTTTGTATAACAAGAAAACATTTTATTCACTGAGCATATAAAGAATTTTATTTAAAACAATTCATGAACCATGATTGAGTCCTCTATGATTGAACCACAGGCTTGACCCTAATGCTTAAAATAACAAATTAGACTTTTTCCTTTGAGGACCTATTATTTATTATTATTACAATTAGTTCAAGGGGTTTTTGTCGCTTCGACCATTGCTGATCTATTGTGACGCCCTTTTGAGCTATAGTTCACTCCCTAAAACCGTAGTTTCTAAGAACTTCCAGATCTTCAAGGGGGTGATTTGTTGTATCTCATCGGGGAGCATCATTTGTCGTCCTAGATTGATACTTCTTTTGAACATGAGTGGTCCGCAGCTACAAAGGATGTGCATTGCGGTTTCCTCCTCTTGGCAGAATCTGCACTCTGCCTCTTGGATAAGCCCCACGTTCATCATATGTTTGTTGAGTTTGCAGTGACCTGTTAGAATTCTAGTTACTGCACAGGTTTTATATCTGGGCATCTGTAAAAGTTCCCTCGATATTTTAGAGTTGTAACCTTTGATCACCGATTTGGAGTGAATGAGGCCCTGTGTGGACTTCCACTGTTCGGTTGCGTCATGGTCACATTGGTTTTTTAACAGACTATAAGCTTGCTGTTTTGTGATGCCACAATAAGGTTCTGGTCCGACATGAGGGGTGTCGGCTCCATTTCTGGCAAGCTCGTCCGCAACGTCATTACCAGCTATATTACTATGTCCGGGCACCCACTGTATAGTGACTTTATTATTGCCGCTCAGAACATTCAAGTTGGTTTTGCATTGTAGGACTAACCTAGAGTTGCACTCAAAATTTTGTAGTGCCGCTTGGCTATCAGTGTTGATGTAGATGTGCTGATTACGGAGATTTCTTCCAAGGTTGATCTTTATGCACTTATTAATAGCGAAGATTTCCGCTTGGAATATTGTGGCACTCTTTCCAAGGCTGATACTGCTCTTGTGTTTGGGCCTCTCTCCGTACACTCCACAGCCAACGTCGTTCCCTTTTTTAGAGCCGTCTGTGTTCCAGATGTGGCTTCCTTTACGAAAGCTTACCTTATTGGTAAGCCACTCTTCTCTTGAAGGGATGTTTACAGAAAATGTTTTGTTGAAATTGATTTCTGTTGCCATTTCGTCAGAAGGCATGCTGAGAATCCTATTTCTAAACACTGAGTCATTTAGTTTTATGAGCGATCGTGATTTCCATCTCAACTTATATTGGCTGCTTAATCTGTAGATGCACTGCTTCGCCTCTTTCTGTATGAACAGATGCAAGGGCGGTAGGTTTAGCAGGGCATTTAGTGCAGCTCCTGGTGTAGTTGACATCGCACCAGTTGTCATGATGCATGCCATTCGTTGTAGACTATCTACTTTTGTTTGCGTTGTTGTTTGGTTGGCTTTGTTGTACCATACAGCGGAGGCATACGTAAGTATTGGTCGCACTACCGCTGTGAACAGCCATAGGGTCATGTTGGGTCTGAGACCCCATCTGTCCCCAACCATACGCATACTAGTCCACAAAGCTGTTTTAGCTTTTTGAGTTATATGATCAAGACGTTTGTTCCAATTAAGTTTTGGTCAATTGTAACTCCGAGATACTTGGTTTCAGTTGAGAAAGCTAGTAGTTGTCCATTTAGTATTGGACTAACTAGTTTTTCCAGTTTTCTCTTCCTAGTAAATGGTACTATCACAGTTTTTTTCGCGTTTATTGATAGTTCATTTTCTCGACACCATTTACTAATGATGTTGAGAGCTCCTTGCAATAAATTTGAAAGTGTGGTGAGGCAGGGTCCTCTGACGATTATGACAAGGTCGTCTGCGTAACCTTGTACGTCAAAGTCCCTCTCCGCCATTATTTCAAGGAGTTGGTCCACGGCTAGAGTCCACAGGAGTGGAGATATGACTCCTCCCTGGGGACATCCTCTTGTGGTATGGAAGCAGTTTTTTATTTCGTTCAGTTCAACTGCGAGTTCAAGATGCGAATCGATTGGATAGCATTGACTGTATCCATTTGGTTGTCGAGGTGTCCACATTCTTACATGCCAGGCCATTTAAAATGGTTCCGATTGGCATGTTATCGAATGCACCTTCGACATCGAGAAAAGCACATAGAGCAGTTTGCTTATCCTCCACAGATTTCTCCAACTTGTCCACTAACTCCAGTAGAGCTGTTTCCGTGGATTTTCCTTTTTGATACGCATGTTGTTACGGATTTAGTGGGTTAGTCTATCAAAAAGTTTGCTCTGATGTGCTGGTCTAATATCCTTTCCATTGTTTTTAAAAGAAAGGAAGTTAGACTGATGGGTCTGTAGGATTTGGGTTGGGAGTAATCCCTATTTCCTACTTTAGGTATGAAGCGTACCTTAACCCTTGTCCATGGTTCTGGTATGATGGCCCCCACAAGTCTTGATCCCCAAACCAAACAAAGATGAAGTCGAAATCCTGTTAAACACACATAAAATCGATATATTACTGGTTTCTGAAACACATTTCACCACAAACAGTAGTGTTAAGATAAGAAATTATGATATCTATGCCACTAACCACCCAGATGGCATAGCACATGCTGGTGCGGCTGTAATAGTTAAATCGAACATAAAACACTTCGAGCAGCCACAGTTTAAGAAATCACACATACAAGCAGCCACTATAGGAATAAATGATCGCAACGGAACATTCAACGTGTCTGCTATCTACAGCCCCCCAAAACACAAAATAACTGAAGAGCAATATAACGAGCTATTCAATACTCTTGGCGACAGGAACGCAAAGAATCTATACTGGGGCTCTAGGCTGACTAACACAAGAGGTAGAGAACTTAAGAAAAGTCTTGAAAAAATAACTTAACTGCTATATCAACAGCAGAGCCCACCACTAACTGGCCTAGTGATCCAAACAGATTGCCAGACGTTATCGACTTTTTATCACGAAGGGTTTGTCAAGACTATTCCATACCATACAAACAAGCCTCGACACAAACTCAAATCATGTGCCGGTAATACTGACAATTGGAACGACAGTAATTAATAGTACAAAAACGACAAAGCTGTACAACAAGCGAACGGACTGGGATTCGTTTAGGGAACTAGTACACCAAAGGCTGAACCTACAAATACCTCTAAAAACAGACTCAGACATAGAGAAAGCTGCAAAAACAATAACCACAACCATTCAAGAGTGTTGTTGGCAATGTACACCGGAAGTTACACAGTGCCCACCAAAGTAAAGTATATTCTGAAGTTATACGTCGGAAAATAAGAAATAAAAGGAGGCTACGACGAGTGTGGCACACAAGTAGACATCGAAGCGACAAAACAGAACTAAACAAAGCCGCTAAAGAGTTAAAGGCCCTAATCACAGAAGCCAATGACACAGCTCTACAAACTCACCTTGAAGGTCTAACGGCAACAAAAGCGACGAACTATTCACTGTGGAAAGCATGCAAAAATCTTGACCGCCCTTTACACCACAAGCCACCAATACGAACTTTAAACGGAGAATGGGCCAGATCTGAACAAAGCAAAGCGGAAGAATTCGCCAAACATCTGAGCCAAGTCTTTAAACCGAACAATGCTACAACTACCTCAGAGGAATTAGACATCGACTCAATACTTAAGCAAGACCTTCAGCTTGACCTACCCTTAAAACTAGTTACTCCCAATGAAAGACGTATTAAATCGATGGACAATAATAAAGCTCCGGGATTCGACCTTATCGATAAAACAGTGCTCGAAAATTTGCTCCATAAAGCAATCGTGTACTTAACTGTACTATTCAACGCCATGTTGAGGGTGGGATACATCCCTGACCTGTGGAAAGTCTCTCAGGTTATAATGATTCATAAACCAGGTAAACCTCCACATGAAGTAACTTCCTACAGACCAATTAGCCTGCTACCCATCACATCCAAACTCTTTGAAAAATGTTTACTCTATAGACTAAACAATGTACTAAGAGAAAAATCTATCATTCCTGACCACCAGTTTGGCTTCCGAAGCGAACACTCAACCACAGAGCAGGTCCACAGAGTATGCAGGACAATCAGGAAATCATTTGAGTTAAAGGAATACTGCTCAGCGGCTTTCCTTGATATAAAGCAGGCCTTCGATAAAGTATGGCACAAGGGACTTTTATGCAAAATAAAATCCCTACTACCCCACACATTGTACGAAATTTTACAGTCGTATATCTCGAATAGAATATTCCAAGTTAGAGAGGGCGAATCAACATCAGGGTTTCATGAAATACCCGCAGGGGTACCCCAGGGCTCCGTACTTGGACCTGTCTTATACACACTGTTCACATCTGACCTGCTACAAAGCTCAGATACAACGATCGCCACCTTTGCAGATGACACCGCCCTACTCGCCTCTAATAAATGTCCAATTGAGGCGTCTAAGACACTACAGAAAGGCCTTGATGAGGTGGAGAAGTGGCAAAACAAGTGGAGAATTGCTGCTAATGTCACCAAATCAACCCATATCACGTTCACCCTCCGTAAGGAAGACTGTGCACCTGTCACTCTGAACGGCGTGCAACTGCCACATGAAAACACAGTGAGATACTTGGGTATGCACTTGGACCGGAGACTCACATGGCAGAAACACATAAAAACAAAAAGAGACGAGATCAACTTAAAATGCAAAGGTCTCTGTTGGTTGATGGGCAGAAACTCAAAGCTCGCAATCGACAATAAACTTCTCATTTACAAAACTATGATAAAGCCAATCTGGACACATATGGCATACAATTGTGGGGCGCTACCAGCTCGAGCAATATTATCGACCGAGCGAAGCGAGGTCTTAGAGTCGAGAGCCGCGAAAAGCCTGCGTTTTGACCAGTTTATCGACCGAGCGAAGCGAGGTCTTAGAGTCGAGAGCCGCGAAAAGCCTGCGTTTTGACCAGTTTAACGGTTGACCTCTGGTGCTTAAGTTTGATCGACATTTACTCGAAAACGGTTAATCCAAATTAAATGAAACTTTGCACACAGGTTAAGTAAATTAATATAATAATTATAGTAAAAAAATAGCCAAATAGAATTTAGGATTGTAGAGATATAGGTGACTTAAAGTCTTTACGATAGGTCTTACGATTATTTCAAAACTGAAGCGCTAATAATTTTTTTTCTAACATGTACACATTTTTTATAAGCGACATAAATATATTATCAAAAGTGTATGTTTGTATGTATGTTTGTTACGCGATAACTGAAAAACCAATGGTCCAATCTTTATGAAACTTTGCAAACGCGTAATATAAATCCATAGAATTTTTAAGTTCGAACATGAGCCAAATCGGTCGAAGGGTTCTAGAGTTAAAGAGATTGCTTTATTACAATGAAACCGATGATCCAGTCTTGATATAAAACTTTTTTAACAAGTGGTACAAACTAAAAGAATTCTCACCTCCAAAAATGAGCCAAATCGGTGCAAGGGTTGTAGAGTTATAGAGAATACAAAATTACAATAATAATTATCGATTGTAATATTATGAGAACTGCAGGGATATTCACTTATCCGTCAGAGAACCGAACCAAAGACCGAATTGTCAAAAATCGATGCGACGTAATACGTCATTTCATACATTTTCGACAATTCGGTCCTAGGTTCGATTCCCTAACGGATAAGTAAATAGCCATGTTGACTTACTCAATATATTATGGATTTAAATGATCGTGCGGGTGCAGGATATGTTCATAGTTTTTATTTGATACGTCAAGTTTGATAATAATATTATTATCCTCGTATAGATCCTACCAGTGGAAGTAGGTACTTAATTTACTGATTTTCAAGTTTGCAAAATACGAGTATAGTATATAGGTATAATTAATTGCCCTAAATTTAGGTTTTCTTTTTAGTATCAATATAATATACTTTCGAAACTTATCAATCAAACTCCAACCCATTTTTTATTCAAATAGGCTACAGAAGTGCTTCACTTTTGCAAACATCCCTGACGCTCTGTAGTATCGAGACAGCGCCAAAAGCATCCTGAAAGCATTGTTGTACTGGATCCGCAGCTTGAGATCCCTTTTTGTTAAGTTCATCCACAAGTTTTTTAAAAATACTAATTAGGCCTACGGTTGATCACATCCCACCTGATGGAAAGTGCAAATGTAATCGACTATCTTCACGTATATAAAGTCTGATAATGCCTTGAGATACATCTTGAAAACCGGCGAGCCAACATGTTACGCGTGACTGTCAAAGCTCTGCGTTCTCGCTCCAAGTCTAAGTCATCGTCGGCTGCTACGACAAAAATGTTAGAATTAGCTACAATATCAATATAATTGCTGTCGTAAATTTGCTGTATAACACAAGTGAAGCTAGATATTTTTTTCCAATTCCAATTCTTCTAATGTCCACTGCATCGGCAACTTTTTCGTAAACAAGTGCTACAACTATGATGATTTTGTGAGATTTTTTGTAAAAACTATAGTATTATTTATTATTTTATTCTATTATTTTCTGCAAGTGAATTACACACATTATCCTTTAATATTTTATTATTATTGAAACTTTGATCACAACAATAGAATAGTAGATATAACGTTTTTTACAAGCTTTATATTACTTTCACCTGTCTGTTGTCTGTCGGTCTGTCTGTCTGTCTGTCTGTCTGTCAGTCTGTCTGTAATCAAATCTTGCAAGTTTAATTTGACCCACTTCCCGGTTTCCAATTGAGCTGAAAATTTGCATGCGTGTGTAAATCGGATGACAATGCAATATTTTTATGACATCGAGCTGATCTGATGATGGAGCAGGAAGGTGGCCATAGGAACTCTGTCATTAAACAACGCAACCCCATCGAGTTTGGGTTCATTTGATTCGTCTTGACGAGTACTTTATGATGCAAGATGGTAAGAATAATTAAAGCTTGTTTTTTAAAAGTATTTTTAATATTTCACTTGTTTTAAATATATCCGTTACGTATTGTGAGTTTTAAAATTACTTTCAATTTCGGCATTTTCCTTTCCTTTTACGAATATTATAGGTTAAAGTTTCCATACTTCGTAGATATTTTACCCATGTATATAACCAAAACCCAAGGTTTTAACATTTTCAGGGAAATAGGGTCTGCGAGGTCCCAGTTCGAGGCGAACTACTAGTATAATACTGATACAAAGGATGCAGAACGGTATACTAAGACAGATATCGAATGCACCATGGACCATGACCTCAAAACAACAGAGCTTCATGAAATTCTCGATATACCAATGATTAGACAAGAAATTGCTTCAAATTCCGAAAAATATAAAGTAAGACTACAAAACCATCCAAACAAACTTGCAGACCAACTTACAATCCCAGAAATAATTCGCCGGCTTAAAAAGACGCGAGATAGGTATCTATTGTGTTATTTATCAATTTAATTATTATGTAGTGACTAGCATAATCTTCTTATTATCATTTATTTCATGTATGTACGTAATGTGTTAGTTAGTGTAATTGGTATTATAATGCCGTACTAATTATCAATAAATAAATAAATAAAAATAAATAAATATCACGGTTGTCTGGAAGAGATCGCTCTGAGCGATAAGACCGCCAATTGATACACCTTTAGTTTAAGTTGTTGTATTTGTAAAATTTATACTTTATATGTGGATCAATAAAGTGTTTCTTATCTTATCTTATCTTATCTTATCTTATCTTATCTTTGACCAGGATAGTCAGCAAACAGAATGACTACACATGTGAAAGGGCTGTATCCCGAATCCCGAATCCCGCTGGGGGTAGCACCTACTCGATAACAACCGCCACCACCGCATCTGCTTATAGCCAATAAGGCTGATCGCAAGATATGATTACAGAAAAAAAAAACTTTATATTATAATGTACCTACAAAAGATATATAGATATTATGTGAAACATCTTCATAAGTGATAATATGAAATAATGTCGAGTCATGGTGATACTGCGTAAGTATTATTTATAGTACAAGAATTAGTATTTCATAACGGATGTAAATGTTATGAAATTATGCGACATGCCATAGTTTAGGTAGTCCCAGGTATGGTTTGTTGTTGTTTTTGCTACCAACGCTACGTACCTACCACTTGAAGTCTATCTATCTATATCGTCGGTTTATCAATCGGTAGACGGCAGTTACGGGTATATAATGCGCGTTTATTAAATATTGTGATACAGTTACACATCGTCCGAGCCCGAGAAACATACAAAATGGAAGTAAACTTCACAAATAAAGTAGTATTGGTGACGGGAGCCAGCGCCGGGATCGGAGAGGCGACGGCGCTGATGTTCGCCCAGTATGGAGCACAACTATCACTGGTCGGGACCAACGAGAAGAACCTGCGGAGTGTAGCGGCGCGCTGTGAGCAGGCTCGGGGGAACAAACCGCTCGCCATAGTCGCCGACCTCTCCACGGACGAGGGCTGCGAGAGGACCGCCCGGGACACCTTGAAACACTTCGCCAAGCTAGACGTGCTCGTCAACAACGCGGCCATCGGCGCCCGGACCACCATCCAGACCACGGACATGGCCACCTTCGACACGATCTTCAACCTGGACGTGCGCGGGGTCTACAACCTCACCCGGCTGCTGGTCCCCGCACTGATCGAGTCCAAGGGCAACATTATCAATATCTCCAGCATCGCCGGGACAGTGGTTGCGGTGGGCAGCTTGCCCTACGGCATGGCTAAAGCCGCCCTTGACCACTTCACGAGACTGGTGGCTCTCGAGTTGGCTCCTAAAGGCGTCCGAGTCAATACGATCAGCCCCGGTGTGACGATCAGTAACTTCGTGAAACGCATGGACTCGAACTTGTCTGATACCGACTACAAGGGATGGTTGCAAAAAGCTGAGAAAATTATTCCCATGGGCAAGGCGTGCGAGGGCGACGACATCGCCAGGATGATCCTCCAAGTCGCGAGCGACAACTCGCGGTTACTCACTGGCGCTGTTATCCCTATTGATGGAGGTATGCAGTACGGAAATTCCGGGTCTCTTCTGAAATCAGAATAGTATATTATAATTGTAAATATTTGTTGTGTGACGTTATTAAATTATAATTATTAATATAAGTAAGTAATAAGTAAATAAATTATGTAGGTATCTACCTATAACAAACAAGAAAACATTTTATTTAAAACAATTCACATGAACCGTGAATCCTCTATGCTTGAATCTTGAACCCTACTTTATAATATTATATGGGTGAATCCTGAGAGACAAAATTTTACGTGTCTGGGTGAATAAACTACCCGTAACATAAAAATTCTACCCAAGGGTATTTTTTTTCTGTTAGTTTAAGGTTTTATCTAATTAATGCATGATAGATATAAGGTTAAATTTAGCTGCAAGTATCTGAAAAAAAATGTTAAAGCCCTGAAATTTGATTACCATGGGGTGTCCCTTACACTTTTTTGGAACAAAAAATATTTTTTACACCAATTTATAAACAGAATTTTGTTAATTGCTGTGATCTTAGCTGTAAAGGGTGAACTGTTATATGTTCAAAAAATACGCTAAGACTGTACTTAGCGTAGTTTTAGAAAAAAACACAAATTTAGGTTTGTCCCCGGACAAAAAGTGATTCCCATGGCGCGCGACATAACAACCCATTTTTCGCAAACCACAAGACTTAGAAGCTTGTACGCACGCTGTTGGCTAACTTCAATTGCGCTCTAAACATCGTGAAGAGAAGTTGCTCCTCTCGTTGTTATAAACTGGATTTACGAAGGTGAGAAATTGATTACCATGGTTTTGGTTCACTAGATCATTGATTACCATTTCCATGTTTAAAAATATTTTTTTACCCATTACGGTTTTTTGACTAGGATGTGCAGTTAGGAAAAGGGTATTGTTTATCATATTTTTTATTATTATTTGTCTATAATAATGGTATTTAAAAATATTGACAAAAAACTATACAATTTTGATTTCCATGTTATTGATTCTCGTGGCGTTTTACCACGGTGATCAATTTTCCCCCGAGTTTTCTTGCACATTCTTTCATTTTTTACCCAACTACAGCAAAGCCGCAGGTATGGAAGTGATTTTGACAGTTTATATTTGTTTATTTCATTATTTCAGATGTTTTTTTTATATTGTACATAAGATTTTTTTTTTTATATTGTACTATAGTAGACAGCCGCTCTGGCTTATGCGGCACCATTATATCCCCACATTAAAATAAGTCGCTCAGCGAGCTATGGAGAGGGCTATACTCGGGGTTTCTCTACATGATCGAATCAGGAATGAGGAGATCCGAAGATGAACCAAAGTCACTGACATATCTCCGCGGATCAGGAAGCTGAAGTGGTAATGGGCAGGCCACATAGCACGTAAAGCGAATGGCTGATGGGGTCCAAAAGTTCTCAAGTGGCTACCACGGACAAACAAACGCAGCGTAGAACGTCTACCCACAAGTGTGGCAGACGACCTTATTAAGGTCGCTGAAAGACGCTTGAAGCAGGTCACTTCCAACACCGGTTTTATATATGGAGGTCTAAAGGGGAGGTTTATGTTCAGCAGTACTCTTGAAGGGATGTTTACAGAAAATGTTTTGTTGAAATTGATTTCTGTTGCCATTTCGTCAGAAGGCATGCTGAGAATCCTATTTCTAAACACTGAGTCATTTAGTTTTATGAGCGATCGTGATTTCCATCTCAACTTATATTGGCTGCTTAATCTGTAGATGCACTGCTTCGCCTCTTTCTGTATGAACAGATGCAAGGGCGGTAGGTTTAGCAGGGCATTTAGTGCAGCTCCTGGTGTAGTTGACATCGCACCAGTTGTCATGATGCATGCCATTCGTTGTAGACTATCTACTTTTGTTTGCGTTGTTGTTTGGTTGGCTTTGTTGTACCATACAGCGGAGGCATACGTAAGTATTGGTCGCACTACCGCTGTGAACAGCCATAGGGTCATGTTGGGTCTGAGACCCCATCTGTCCCCAACCATACGCATACTAGTCCACAAAGCTGTTTTAGCTTTTTGAGTTATATGATCAAGACGTTTGTTCCAATTAAGTTTTGGTCAATTGTAACTCCGAGATACTTGGTTTCAGTTGAGAAAGCTAGTAGTTGTCCATTTAGTATTGGACTAACTAGTTTTTCCAGTTTTCTCTTCCTAGTAAATGGTACTATCACAGTTTTTTTCGCGTTTATTGATAGTTCATTTTCTCGACACCATTTACTAATGATGTTGAGAGCTCCTTGCAATAAATTTGAAAGTGTGGTGAGGCAGGGTCCTCTGACGATTATGACAAGGTCGTCTGCGTAACCTTGTACGTCAAAGTCCCTCTCCGCCATTATTTCAAGGAGTTGGTCCACGGCTAGAGTCCACAGGAGTGGAGATATGACTCCTCCCTGGGGACATCCTCTTGTGGTATGGAAGCAGTTTTTTATTTCGTTCAGTTCAACTGCGAGTTCAAGATGCGAATCGATTGGATAGCATTGACTGTATCCATTTGGTTGTCGAGGTGTCCACATTCTTACATGCCAGGCCATTTAAAATGGTTCCGATTGGCATGTTATCGAATGCACCTTCGACATCGAGAAAAGCACATAGAGCAGTTTGCTTATCCTCCACAGATTTCTCCAACTTGTCCACTAACTCCAGTAGAGCTGTTTCCGTGGATTTTCCTTTTTGATACGCATGTTGTTACGGATTTAGTGGGTTAGTCTATCAAAAAGTTTGCTCTGATGTGCTGGTCTAATATCCTTTCCATTGTTTTTAAAAGAAAGGAAGTTAGACTGATGGGTCTGTAGGATTTGGGTTGGGAGTAATCCCTATTTCCTACTTTAGGTATGAAGCGTACCTTAACCCTTGTCCATGGTTCTGGTATGATGGCCCCCACAAGTCTTGATCCCCAAACCAAACAAAGATGAAGTCGAAATCCTGTTAAACACACATAAAATCGATATATTACTGGTTTCTGAAACACATTTCACCACAAACAGTAGTGTTAAGATAAGAAATTATGATATCTATGCCACTAACCACCCAGATGGCATAGCACATGCTGGTGCGGCTGTAATAGTTAAATCGAACATAAAACACTTCGAGCAGCCACAGTTTAAGAAATCACACATACAAGCAGCCACTATAGGAATAAATGATCGCAACGGAACATTCAACGTGTCTGCTATCTACAGCCCCCCAAAACACAAAATAACTGAAGAGCAATATAACGAGCTATTCAATACTCTTGGCGACAGGAACGCAAAGAATCTATACTGGGGCTCTAGGCTGACTAACACAAGAGGTAGAGAACTTAAGAAAAGTCTTGAAAAAATAACTTAACTGCTATATCAACAGCAGAGCCCACCACTAACTGGCCTAGTGATCCAAACAGATTGCCAGACGTTATCGACTTTTTATCACGAAGGGTTTGTCAAGACTATTCCATACCATACAAACAAGCCTCGACACAAACTCAAATCATGTGCCGGTAATACTGACAATTGGAACGACAGTAATTAATAGTACAAAAACGACAAAGCTGTACAACAAGCGAACGGACTGGGATTCGTTTAGGGAACTAGTACACCAAAGGCTGAACCTACAAATACCTCTAAAAACAGACTCAGACATAGAGAAAGCTGCAAAAACAATAACCACAACCATTCAAGAGTGTTGTTGGCAATGTACACCGGAAGTTACACAGTGCCCACCAAAGTAAAGTATATTCTGAAGTTATACGTCGGAAAATAAGAAATAAAAGGAGGCTACGACGAGTGTGGCACACAAGTAGACATCGAAGCGACAAAACAGAACTAAACAAAGCCGCTAAAGAGTTAAAGGCCCTAATCACAGAAGCCAATGACACAGCTCTACAAACTCACCTTGAAGGTCTAACGGCAACAAAAGCGACGAACTATTCACTGTGGAAAGCATGCAAAAATCTTGACCGCCCTTTACACCACAAGCCACCAATACGAACTTTAAACGGAGAATGGGCCAGATCTGAACAAAGCAAAGCGGAAGAATTCGCCAAACATCTGAGCCAAGTCTTTAAACCGAACAATGCTACAACTACCTCAGAGGAATTAGACATCGACTCAATACTTAAGCAAGACCTTCAGCTTGACCTACCCTTAAAACTAGTTACTCCCAATGAAAGACGTATTAAATCGATGGACAATAATAAAGCTCCGGGATTCGACCTTATCGATAAAACAGTGCTCGAAAATTTGCTCCATAAAGCAATCGTGTACTTAACTGTACTATTCAACGCCATGTTGAGGGTGGGATACATCCCTGACCTGTGGAAAGTCTCTCAGGTTATAATGATTCATAAACCAGGTAAACCTCCACATGAAGTAACTTCCTACAGACCAATTAGCCTGCTACCCATCACATCCAAACTCTTTGAAAAATGTTTACTCTATAGACTAAACAATGTACTAAGAGAAAAATCTATCATTCCTGACCACCAGTTTGGCTTCCGAAGCGAACACTCAACCACAGAGCAGGTCCACAGAGTATGCAGGACAATCAGGAAATCATTTGAGTTAAAGGAATACTGCTCAGCGGCTTTCCTTGATATAAAGCAGGCCTTCGATAAAGTATGGCACAAGGGACTTTTATGCAAAATAAAATCCCTACTACCCCACACATTGTACGAAATTTTACAGTCGTATATCTCGAATAGAATATTCCAAGTTAGAGAGGGCGAATCAACATCAGGGTTTCATGAAATACCCGCAGGGGTACCCCAGGGCTCCGTACTTGGACCTGTCTTATACACACTGTTCACATCTGACCTGCTACAAAGCTCAGATACAACGATCGCCACCTTTGCAGATGACACCGCCCTACTCGCCTCTAATAAATGTCCAATTGAGGCGTCTAAGACACTACAGAAAGGCCTTGATGAGGTGGAGAAGTGGCAAAACAAGTGGAGAATTGCTGCTAATGTCACCAAATCAACCCATATCACGTTCACCCTCCGTAAGGAAGACTGTGCACCTGTCACTCTGAACGGCGTGCAACTGCCACATGAAAACACAGTGAGATACTTGGGTATGCACTTGGACCGGAGACTCACATGGCAGAAACACATAAAAACAAAAAGAGACGAGATCAACTTAAAATGCAAAGGTCTCTGTTGGTTGATGGGCAGAAACTCAAAGCTCGCAATCGACAATAAACTTCTCATTTACAAAACTATGATAAAGCCAATCTGGACACATATGGCATACAATTGTGGGGCGCTACCAGCTCGAGCAATATTATCGACCGAGCGAAGCGAGGTCTTAGAGTCGAGAGCCGCGAAAAGCCTGCGTTTTGACCAGTTTATCGACCGAGCGAAGCGAGGTCTTAGAGTCGAGAGCCGCGAAAAGCCTGCGTTTTGACCAGTTTAACGGTTGACCTCTGGTGCTTAAGTTTGATCGACATTTACTCGAAAACGGTTAATCCAAATTAAATGAAACTTTGCACACAGGTTAAGTAAATTAATATAATAATTATAGTAAAAAAATAGCCAAATAGAATTTAGGATTGTAGAGATATAGGTGACTTAAAGTCTTTACGATAGGTCTTACGATTATTTCAAAACTGAAGCGCTAATAATTTTTTTTCTAACATGTACACATTTTTTATAAGCGACATAAATATATTATCAAAAGTGTATGTTTGTATGTATGTTTGTTACGCGATAACTGAAAAACCAATGGTCCAATCTTTATGAAACTTTGCAAACGCGTAATATAAATCCATAGAATTTTTAAGTTCGAACATGAGCCAAATCGGTCGAAGGGTTCTAGAGTTAAAGAGATTGCTTTATTACAATGAAACCGATGATCCAGTCTTGATATAAAACTTTTTTAACAAGTGGTACAAACTAAAAGAATTCTCACCTCCAAAAATGAGCCAAATCGGTGCAAGGGTTGTAGAGTTATAGAGAATACAAAATTACAATAATAATTATCGATTGTAATATTATGAGAACTGCAGGGATATTCACTTATCCGTCAGAGAACCGAACCAAAGACCGAATTGTCAAAAATCGATGCGACGTAATACGTCATTTCATACATTTTCGACAATTCGGTCCTAGGTTCGATTCCCTAACGGATAAGTAAATAGCCATGTTGACTTACTCAATATATTATGGATTTAAATGATCGTGCGGGTGCAGGATATGTTCATAGTTTTTATTTGATACGTCAAGTTTGATAATAATATTATTATCCTCGTATAGATCCTACCAGTGGAAGTAGGTACTTAATTTACTGATTTTCAAGTTTGCAAAATACGAGTATAGTATATAGGTATAATTAATTGCCCTAAATTTAGGTTTTCTTTTTAGTATCAATATAATATACTTTCGAAACTTATCAATCAAACTCCAACCCATTTTTTATTCAAATAGGCTACAGAAGTGCTTCACTTTTGCAAACATCCCTGACGCTCTGTAGTATCGAGACAGCGCCAAAAGCATCCTGAAAGCATTGTTGTACTGGATCCGCAGCTTGAGATCCCTTTTTGTTAAGTTCATCCACAAGTTTTTTAAAAATACTAATTAGGCCTACGGTTGATCACATCCCACCTGATGGAAAGTGCAAATGTAATCGACTATCTTCACGTATATAAAGTCTGATAATGCCTTGAGATACATCTTGAAAACCGGCGAGCCAACATGTTACGCGTGACTGTCAAAGCTCTGCGTTCTCGCTCCAAGTCTAAGTCATCGTCGGCTGCTACGACAAAAATGTTAGAATTAGCTACAATATCAATATAATTGCTGTCGTAAATTTGCTGTATAACACAAGTGAAGCTAGATATTTTTTTCCAATTCCAATTCTTCTAATGTCCACTGCATCGGCAACTTTTTCGTAAACAAGTGCTACAAACTATGATGATTTTGTGAGATTTTTTGTAAAAACTATAGTATTATTTATTATTTTATTCTATTATTTTCTGCAAGTGAATTACACACATTATCCTTTAATATTTTATTATTATTGAAACTTTGATCACAACAATAGAATAGTAGATATAACGTTTTTTACAAGCTTTATATTACTTTCACCTGTCTGTTGTCTGTCGGTCTGTCTGTCTGTCTGTCTGTCTGTCAGTCTGTCTGTAATCAAATCTTGCAAGTTTAATTTGACCCACTTCCCGGTTTCCAATTGAGCTGAAAATTTGCATGCGTGTGTAAATCGGATGACAATGCAATATTTTTATGACATCGAGCTGATCTGATGATGGAGCAGGAAGGTGGCCATAGGAACTCTGTCATTAAACAACGCAACCCCATCGAGTTTGGGTTCATTTGATTCGTCTTGACGAGTACTTTATGATGCAAGATGGTAAGAATAATTAAAGCTTGTTTTTTAAAAGTATTTTTAATATTTCACTTGTTTTAAATATATCCGTTACGTATTGTGAGTTTTAAAATTACTTTCAATTTCGGCATTTTCCTTTCCTTTTACGAATATTATAGGTTAAAGTTTCCATACTTCGTAGATATTTTACCCATGTATATAACCAAAACCCAAGGTTTTAACATTTTCAGGGAAATAGGGTCTGCGAGGTCCCAGTTCGAGGCGAACTACTAGTATAATACTGATACAAAGGATGCAGAACGGTATACTAAGACAGATATCGAATGCACCATGGACCATGACCTCAAAACAACAGAGCTTCATGAAATTCTCGATATACCAATGATTAGACAAGAAATTGCTTCAAATTCCGAAAAATATAAAGTAAGACTACAAAACCATCCAAACAAACTTGCAGACCAACTTACAATCCCAGAAATAATTCGCCGGCTTAAAAAGACGCGAGATAGGTATCTATTGTGTTATTTATCAATTTAATTATTATGTAGTGACTAGCATAATCTTCTTATTATCATTTATTTCATGTATGTACGTAATGTGTTAGTTAGTGTAATTGGTATTATAATGCCGTACTAATTATCAATAAATAAATAAATAAAAATAAATAAATATCACGGTTGTCTGGAAGAGATCGCTCTGAGCGATAAGACCGCCAATTGATACACCTTTAGTTTAAGTTGTTGTATTTGTAAAATTTATACTTTATATGTGGATCAATAAAGTGTTTCTTATCTTATCTTATCTTATCTTATCTTATCTTATCTTTGACCAGGATAGTCAGCAAACAGAATGACTACACATGTGAAAGGGCTGTATCCCGAATCCCGAATCCCGCTGGGGGTAGCACCTACTCGATAACAACCGCCACCACCGCATCTGCTTATAGCCAATAAGGCTGATCGCAAGATATGATTACAGAAAAAAAAAACTTTATATTATAATGTACCTACAAAAGATATATAGATATTATGTGAAACATCTTCATAAGTGATAATATGAAATAATGTCGAGTCATGGTGATACTGCGTAAGTATTATTTATAGTACAAGAATTAGTATTTCATAACGGATGTAAATGTTATGAAATTATGCGACATGCCATAGTTTAGGTAGTCCCAGGTATGGTTTGTTGTTGTTTTTGCTACCAACGCTACGTACCTACCACTTGAAGTCTATCTATCTATATCGTCGGTTTATCAATCGGTAGACGGCAGTTACGGGTATATAATGCGCGTTTATTAAATATTGTGATACAGTTACACATCGTCCGAGCCCGAGAAACATACAAAATGGAAGTAAACTTCACAAATAAAGTAGTATTGGTGACGGGAGCCAGCGCCGGGATCGGAGAGGCGACGGCGCTGATGTTCGCCCAGTATGGAGCACAACTATCACTGGTCGGGACCAACGAGAAGAACCTGCGGAGTGTAGCGGCGCGCTGTGAGCAGGCTCGGGGGAACAAACCGCTCGCCATAGTCGCCGACCTCTCCACGGACGAGGGCTGCGAGAGGACCGCCCGGGACACCTTGAAACACTTCGCCAAGCTAGACGTGCTCGTCAACAACGCGGCCATCGGCGCCCGGACCACCATCCAGACCACGGACATGGCCACCTTCGACACGATCTTCAACCTGGACGTGCGCGGGGTCTACAACCTCACCCGGCTGCTGGTCCCCGCACTGATCGAGTCCAAGGGCAACATTATCAATATCTCCAGCATCGCCGGGACAGTGGTTGCGGTGGGCAGCTTGCCCTACGGCATGGCTAAAGCCGCCCTTGACCACTTCACGAGACTGGTGGCTCTCGAGTTGGCTCCTAAAGGCGTCCGAGTCAATACGATCAGCCCCGGTGTGACGATCAGTAACTTCGTGAAACGCATGGACTCGAACTTGTCTGATACCGACTACAAGGGATGGTTGCAAAAAGCTGAGAAAATTATTCCCATGGGCAAGGCGTGCGAGGGCGACGACATCGCCAGGATGATCCTCCAAGTCGCGAGCGACAACTCGCGGTTACTCACTGGCGCTGTTATCCCTATTGATGGAGGTATGCAGTACGGAAATTCCGGGTCTCTTCTGAAATCAGAATAGTATATTATAATTGTAAATATTTGTTGTGTGACGTTATTAAATTATAATTATTAATATAAGTAAGTAATAAGTAAATAAATTATGTAGGTATCTACCTATAACAAACAAGAAAACATTTTATTTAAAACAATTCACATGAACCGTGAATCCTCTATGCTTGAATCTTGAACCCTACTTTATAATATTATATGGGTGAATCCTGAGAGACAAAATTTTACGTGTCTGGGTGAATAAACTACCCGTAACATAAAAATTCTACCCAAGGGTATTTTTTTTCTGTTAGTTTAAGGTTTTATCTAATTAATGCATGATAGATATAAGGTTAAATTTAGCTGCAAGTATCTGAAAAAAAATGTTAAAGCCCTGAAATTTGATTACCATGGGGTGTCCCTTACACTTTTTTGGAACAAAAAATATTTTTTACACCAATTTATAAACAGAATTTTGTTAATTGCTGTGATCTTAGCTGTAAAGGGTGAACTGTTATATGTTCAAAAAATACGCTAAGACTGTACTTAGCGTAGTTTTAGAAAAAAACACAAATTTAGGTTTGTCCCCGGACAAAAAGTGATTCCCATGGCGCGCGACATAACAACCCATTTTTCGCAAACCACAAGACTTAGAAGCTTGTACGCACGCTGTTGGCTAACTTCAATTGCGCTCTAAACATCGTGAAGAGAAGTTGCTCCTCTCGTTGTTATAAACTGGATTTACGAAGGTGAGAAATTGATTACCATGGTTTTGGTTCACTAGATCATTGATTACCATTTCCATGTTTAAAAATATTTTTTTACCCATTACGGTTTTTTGACTAGGATGTGCAGTTAGGAAAAGGGTATTGTTTATCATATTTTTTATTATTATTTGTCTATAATAATGGTATTTAAAAATATTGACAAAAAACTATACAATTTTGATTTCCATGTTATTGATTCTCGTGGCGTTTTACCACGGTGATCAATTTTCCCCCGAGTTTTCTTGCACATTCTTTCATTTTTTACCCAACTACAGCAAAGCCGCAGGTATGGAAGTGATTTTGACAGTTTATATTTGTTTATTTCATTATTTCAGATGTTTTTTTTATATTGTACATAAGATTTTTTTTTTTATATTGTACTATAGTAGACAGCCGCTCTGGCTTATGCGGCACCATTATATCCCCACATTAAAATAAGTCGCTCAGCGAGCTATGGAGAGGGCTATACTCGGGGTTTCTCTACATGATCGAATCAGGAATGAGGAGATCCGAAGATGAACCAAAGTCACTGACATATCTCCGCGGATCAGGAAGCTGAAGTGGTAATGGGCAGGCCACATAGCACGTAAAGCGAATGGCTGATGGGGTCCAAAAGTTCTCAAGTGGCTACCACGGACAAACAAACGCAGCGTAGAACGTCTACCCACAAGTGTGGCAGACGACCTTATTAAGGTCGCTGAAAGACGCTTGAAGCAGGTCACTTCCAACACCGGTTTTATATATGGAGGTCTAAAGGGGAGGTTTATGTTCAGCAGTAGACGTCTTATGGCTGAGATGATGTATGATGAAAAAATAAAACGAAACTATGGGCTGACTGCAACTTTCAGTTCAGATTAACCTAACTAATAATAAATGTACAATCTGATGACAGCTTCTGGAGTGAATCCTGTCAGTGACTGTGACTGAGAACTTAATTTTATATTCTAGGACTATTTATTTAATATTTTTACATTGTTTAAGACAGCAATACGCTGATTTTATTTAGTTTACATAATTATTATATAGAAAGCCAATATAGACCTTTTTAATACTTTATGTTTGGTGTGTATTTGTTAGGATCACCGTTTTTAATATTTCTATTTTATATGATTAGTATGTAGAGGTCAATATTTAAATAATAACATAGAATTCAAACAAAATAGTTTTAATTTTGATTCCCATGCCACACATTATTGATTCCCGTGGCATCAAAAATTTAAATTTAAATATCTTCTGAACAAAACAAGTTATAATGATGCCTATTTGATGGATGTGCTTATAATTATGGGAAATTTGATGTTTTACATGTAAAATTCAATAATACTTTGATTTAAAATCTGCCACGAAAATCACTTAAATACGCCCGATCTCAGGATTTACCCATATAATGAATTTGGAATTATAAAAATTAGAGTTTAGATTAGATTATTATTTTATAGAGCATTGAGCATGGAATAAAATACGAGAATTATGCACTGAGCATATAAAGAGAATTATGATTTTCGCAAAAGGAGTCCCTTATACGTGGCGCCACAATCGCTAGTCTTAAATCTTAAAGTTAAAGAGTGCTTTTCACGAAAGGAGTCCCGCGGAATTTAGCCGGAACTTAATTAAATTTTATCGATAATTACTCTACTCATAGGCGGATTTAGGGGTGGGGGGGCAGGGGGTCAAGGCCCCCCAGAAGCATTGTAGAGTTACGTTTTTTGCACAAATTTCATGGTCAAGATTAGAATTTTTTTCTCGGCGCTCGCAGCAAGCTGCTCGCGCACTTATTATTAAGGATATTTGAACTTTCTAACTGTTCAGAGCGAGCTAAACATACACTTTTCGTCTTTCGTAGTAAAAATTATAATATTTTTGACTTTCTGCACCTTGGCCCCCCCCAGAACCAAATCCTGGATCCGCCCTTGACTCTACTTCATGTCCTAAATGATTTTTATTTGTTAGATAAAGTAAATACCTATTAAATTGAGAAATTATATAATTTTTCATAATATATTTTATTATGAAAAATTATGAGGAATCAAAAATCTATCAATATTATAACTTTAAAATGAGCGATAGTGGCGCCCCCCAAAAAGGACTCCTTTCGTGAAAAGCACTCTACATACAAGACAATATCTATACATTTTTTACTCCCCGTAATTCGTAATATCTTATATTATTTAATTACTCAGTTAAATAGCTGTTTACTTTATCTAACAAACAAAAAATATATATTAGATAAAATTTAATTTAGTTTCGCATAATTCCGCGGGCGGGACTCCTTTTGTGAAGATTTTGCACTCAGAATTTTACACTCAAAACCACAGAACTAATACAACACAAAGGTTTTTAAACGGATTTTCATGTGTCAAAAATGGTAAACAAAGAAATGTCAAAACCACATGGAATTTTAGTGACACAAACATATTTGTGTAGATTTGTAAATTTGTGATTTTTAATAAATAACCATGGCTAACAAGGATTGGGCGAAAGTTAGCCCTTCCTTATCGAAGCCAGTTCTAAGCTGCATAAATAAACAAGGGTTTAAAACGATGACTCCTATTCAGGCCGCGGTAATACCATTGATTTTGTCGTGCAAAGATGTGGTCGCCGAAGCAGTGACTGGATCTGGTAAAACTCTAGCTTTTGTGGTTCCTATGCTTGAAATGCTGATTAAAAAAGAAAAGGATAGTCCCCTGAAGAAGGACTTCGTGTACAGTGTAATTATATCGCCTACAAGGGAGCTGGCTACACAGATTTTTAAGGTAACCTATAAAAGTGTTATAAGTACTATAATAAATGCATAAACATGTAACATGTTGATGCATTAATTTCATAGACAGATTTTCATTTCCCACCAGGAAATAATAGTCAATAGCTTCCAATATAGGCAGCCATTGATTTTTTAAACTGTAGGTTGTAAATTATGATTTTTTTATTTTCGTTCTGGGGCATCGTTTTAACTAATCATATTTTAGATTATTCAGCCACAAAAACCAAACATTTTTTGTTGTAGCATGTAGTAGGTATGCTTCAACGCATTTATAATTCCAATAGAACAGGTAATTTATCAGAGCACCACAAACATGCTGAAAGCAGTCATCCCAGACTACAATACAATAACTCTTTATTGCATATCAGGTCACAGGAAATAGTTATAAGTAGAAGTATCAGTGGTCTCATCACATAAAGCAATCTTCCAGACAACCAGGTTGGAAGGAATGTTGAGATAATGTACTACTTATATTAACACATTGCCTGCGATGGTGTTGAACTATCCCAGGGGCCTGAAAATAATTGAAAAAAAATCCTTTGACAAAACACCACATTTGTGTTTTACAGCACTTGCAACACGCAAAATGGGCCGAGTGGCCTAGTTGCGGAAACCACCCCCCATACCAATACCAGCACTTGCGTTCCAACTTTGAAAACACAGTTTTTGTGTTTCCGTCACACAGTCAATGTGTATTTTCACGCTCCAACTTCAAAAACACAGTTGTTGTGTTTCCGTCACACAGTTAATGTTTTTTTTTATGTGATGAAGTAGAAGACGAGCAAGACACTCTCTTGATTTTAAGAGATAACGCTGCCCATAATCAGTGCAGTGCTACTTAGGATTTCACAATAATGTGAAATTCTAGGAGCACTGCACCAACGCTTCTCACTCAAAAGTCATAAGATGTTAAGACTCTTCAGCCCAGTAATTACACTAGCTACAGTGCCCTTCTACCGAAACAGTAATGTTTGCACATTACTGATCAGACGGTAGAATAACTGGCACTATTGGGGTACCCACCTAGACGACCTCCTGCAAAGGAAGTCTACCCCCGGTAAAAATGTGCGAGGGCAGTGCATATGTGCGAAGGCAGTGAGTGTGAAAAAAAAATGATGTCCAGGTAATCGAACAGTTCCTCCAAGAGCCGGAGCTCTCTCACATCACACTCGCCCTGCTGGTGGGAGGAAGGTCGGTGGAGCTGGACGTGCAGGTGTTGCAGCGAGGGGCTCATGTAGTGGTGTGCACGCCCGGCAGGTTCGAGGACTTGTTGGCCGAGAGGAAACACCTCAACCTGGTAGGACGATGCAAGGAATTGGTGAGTTGATGACAGACCAGTTCTATTAAAAAAATATTTAAATAGATGATGATGAATGAATGATATCTCTAATGTAACACCACAAAATATGCAGAACTTAAAACTATGATAAAAATTTATAAACAATAGAAGTGTAATAATTGACACTGCCAATATATATTGCTAATAGTGATGATTCCAGTTCTGCTCTTAAACTCCCGAGCAGCTCGATCAGGTCACAATCACTAATTCAATCCATCCCGACTAAAAACAATTGAAGCACTAGTAGCTGAGCATGAATAGATAGATATTCACGTAATAAAATTTATACTCAGTGGCAGATTAAAAGTAGGTTTAGTTTTTCTGAACTCTTCTCTATGTTTTAGGAAATCCTAATCCTAGACGAAGCAGACCGCCTGCTAGACCTAGGCTTCACATCAACACTAACAGCTATCCTACAATACCTGCCCAGACAACGTCGCACAGGCTTATTCTCCGCAACCCAAACTAAAGAGCTCCAAGACTTAGTCCGAGCTGGCCTAAGGAACCCTGTCGTCGTCAGTGTTAAAGAAAAATCATCAATAAGTACACCTATATTGCTGAAGAATTATTACATCATAGTGGAACCGCAAGACAAGTTTCTAGTGCTCTTGAATTTTATAAGAAACAGGAAGATTGTTAAAGGTATGATAATGTGTTTTGATAAGTTTTTTAGTAAGTGTTGAAGGTTAAGATAAGATATACTTACATAATAATTACGAGTACCATACCATTTTGCACTTAAATGAACTACATACCTACTAAAAATTATATACAAACCTAAAATTAACTAATAAATACTACTATACTACTACCGTTACTATTTATCCATAGAACTAAGTCAGACCTGAGAAATCTGCTAAGAAAGTAATTTCAAGTTTAAGTTTACATTTTGCCCTTAATTTTTTGAGCCTGGATAAACGAAAAAAATTAAGAGGAACACAGTACACCTATATACCTTAGTGTACTTAACCGATTCGTTGCGTATGGCACGTTTCAGTGCCATCACTTTTTTGAAATTACTACAAATTTTAAAAAATACTGTTTTCTTTTCCGCATGCCAGAAGACAAATTTATCTAATCACGTCATCTAATCGTATGGCGCTGGGGACTGAACAGTGTCATAGTGTATTTTTGTTCGACGCCAAATTTAAAAGTTAGACGTCGCAACGAATCGGTTAACATTTTACTGGTGGTAGGCTTCAGCCGTGGCTAGTTACTACCCATTGGACAAAACCGTGTCGCCAAGCAGTCATTATGACTCTTCTGTTCAGTGAAGCCAGGGATTAATCCAGTTTTCTAGGTTTAATCTGCATCTGCTATCATCTACTGCTGCATCGTCGCTTAACACATTGACTGCTAAAAACACAACAGCTGTGTTTTTGAGGTCGGAACGCGAGTTTTTTTTTTATGTGGAGAAGTAAGAAGACGAGCAAGACGCTCTCCTGATGTTAAGAGATAACGCTGCCCATAGTCAGTACAGTGCTACCCAGAATTTCACAATTATGCGCAATTCTAGGTGCACCAACTTCACTACACCAACGCTTCTTACTCAAAAGGCATAAGATGTTAAGACTCTTTACTTTAGCCCAGTAATTTCACTAGCTACAGTGCCCTCCTACCGAAGCACAGTAATGTTTGCACATCACTGTTCAGGCGGTAGAATAACTGGCACTGTTGGGGTACCCACCTAGACGACCTTCTGCAAAGGAAGTCAACCCCTGGTAATGTGTATGTGTGTGAGTGCTGAAAAACACAAACATTGTGTTTTGTCAAAGGATTTTTCCATACAAAATGAATTTCAGGCACCTGGGAGTTCTATAAAACGCCGCCGCAGCCTATGTGTTAATATCACGTGAGATCATAGTCAAAGGTTAACCAATAATGAATAAAAAATAAATTAACAAGTGAATTAAATTTAAAATAAACCCCAATGCAACACTTTCAAAATATGTAATTCGCGGTTTTGTGGTGGCGGCCATCTTGGATTTTAAATTTGTCATAGTGCGTTGTCTTCTACTAGTCAAGCCTTTTCATTTGATTCCCATATTGAGGGGGTTGTGGAAGAAAAAAGTTATCCGCCATTTTGTAGCGGCGGCCATCTTGGACCGATTTCCACCAAACATGGCTAAGAACACTCTCGACTAACTCTATTTTCAAACAAAAAAAACTAAATCAAAATCCGTTTATCCGTTCGAGAGCTACGATGCCACAGACAGACACACACACACACAGACAGACACGTCAAACTTATAACACCCCGTCGTGTTGGCGTCGGGGGTTAAAAACAAAATATAGGAAAAACATAACCACTCATCCAATTCCAGGATTATTTTTCCTGCCAACTTGCGCGTGCGTCGACTACTGGGCGGACGTGCTGCCAGTTTTCCTGCCTGATATCAAGATATTCGCCATCCACGGTAAGATGAAGCTCAAACGGAGCAAGGTGCTGGAGAAGTTCCGTCAGGCTGATAATACTATACTGTTGAGCACGGATTTGTTAGCGCGGTAAGTCTTTTTATTTTATTTTCCTAATATTAGTATTCTTAGCTATAAGTCACATGTATTATTAATAAGCTGTGCCCAACAGTTTTACCCGCTGTACTATAGTCTATGTGTTATTCCAGGTTCTAAGCTATCTCTATACCAAATTTCATCTCAATCGGTCCACCCGTTTAGACGTGAAAGAGACAACATCCAGAAATCCATTCTTACAAACTTTTACGTTTATAATATTAGTAAGATAGTAATTACATATTATTCATACGTCTGAAAAAGACAGGTTTCTGCAGAACAATGCATTACAATAAGATCTGTTATGTACCTGATATATATTATGAATGAACAAATTCTTATTCTAATAAATATAAAACTCAACTGTCCGTATTAAAGTGTGTAGTCAAAGGAAAAACGAAAGCCTTTTACGATTACCTACTTGCACATCCGTTTGTCTGACCATTTTACTCGAGAACGCGGTTGTACTGACTTCCATAGGCGGATTTAGGGGGGGGCAGGGGGCCAAGTCCCCCCAGAAGCATTGTAGAGGTACGAATTTTGCATATTTCATGGTCAAGACTATAATTTTATTCTCGGCGCTTGCAGCAAGCTGCTCGTGCTCTTATTATTAAGGATATTTGAACTTTCTAACTGTTGAGAGCGAGCTAAACACACCCTTTTCGTAGTAAAAATTATAATATTTTTGCTCGTATGCACCTTGGCCCCCCCCCCAGAACCAAATCCTGAATCCGCCAGTGCTGACTTCTAAAAAAGGACGAACTTATAATTATAATCTTATTTTCATAGAAAAAATAAATATAAGATATAGTATTCTTGTAAAACATTATGAAATTCTGGTGTTTTTTGATACTAAAAGGTAACTCGGTTTTACCTTATACTAAGATAACTCTAGGTGGTAGATATAATATGTATGTTATTTTATTTTATTATAAAAACATATTACAACTCAGTCTTCAAAGATGGAGTGGCGCCAGCAGGAACAGGGTCCTTATAAAAATAAATATAAGATATAGTATTCTTGTAAAACATTATGAAATTCTGGTGTTTTTTGATACTAAAAGGTAACTCGGTTTTACCTTATACTAAGATAACTCTAGGTGGTAGATATAATATGTATGTTATTTTATTTTATTATAAAAACATATTACAACTCAGTCTTCAAAGATGGAGTGGCGCCAGCAGGAACAGGGTCCTTATAATGTCTGGAGTATATGTCATCCCAGAACAGCATGCGGTCTTCTAACAAGGAGCCCTTGAGCTCCAGCTCATGGCCTATATCTATGTGAGGACCCCAAGGTCTGGTCACTGTAGGCCAAGGGATCAGAGATGATCCTGATGGTATTGGATGCCTGTAAAAACATTTTGACTGTAATATTTATTTCATCATCTCCCTTCAATTGCTCATAGCTGGGCGTAGCCCTTTGCTTATGCCCTTCTCCCCTGGACGTCCCTTGACGCTCTTTATTAATATTTATTTATATAGTGTAAAATGAAGTCGCTTACGCTGTCTTTTCGCTTAGATTCCTGACCGACATCAGTAGGTTAGGTTATGTTTGAACAGCCTATTCATATAATTATATATTTCCCATAGCCTATTTCAATAAATACTTTTCAAAAGAGAAATAAAAACATATCTTACCCGGTCTTGACGAAATTGCTCCAGATGGTTTTTAAAATCTCTGCAAGTTTGTTATATTCATTAGTTTTATTAAGGTTTTGGTAAGGTTCTTGGTCTGGATCAATAATTACTAAAACTTGAGCCGCATGAGTTGCCCCTCTAACTTTGGTATGTGGAACATACGGAGTGTTTTTATCAGCAAATGAGTATTGGTACAGATACACCTGATCATGTCCAGCCTCCACATGATACTTCACAGTTCTCAGGCTCGAGTATGCGAAGAATACATCAGTGAAGTAGTCCACATACCTAAGAATATTCTCCTCAGACACTGGCTTGTCTCCAAAATAAAACTCTTTCACCGACTGTGCTACTTCCTCTTTCTGTTTCTCGGAATCGAACTTCAAATCTGCCGGCATGAAGTCAGAAAACTTTTCGTTCATTTTATCCTTCCACTGGTCGAATAATCTGATTTGCATTAAACCCTCCATTTCTGCGAAGCCGTAAAGTAACGGAAGTTTCCTATAATCTCCAGATTTTAAAATATCTACTGGTGACCTATCCAAGAACATCTCCTCACCAGTCGGTCGCTCTACACAAGGAGAGAACATGAAAGTGGCATCAGTAAGTTGTAAAACGTAGTCGTTTCGTTGCAGATGATTAATGGGGATCGTTTTAAAAAAACTTTCTAAAGCGGAGATATCATCCACATTGGTGAAGTTCAGGAACTTAGCGTGCTTCTTAGCATTAGCGAGAGGATCTGGTTGTATCGTGAAGGCTGCAATACTAGCGCCACTTTCCGGTATCACCTTATTAAAGAGTCCTTCGGCTGATTTGGAGAGCATCAGAAGATCAACGGAAGCGGATCCGGCGCTGGCTCCCTCTATCGTTACATCATCAGGGTTTCCTCCAAAGTTGCGAATGTTTTTCTTAACCCATCGCAGCAAGGCTACCTGATCTTTCATGCCGGCATTGCCTGGAATATCTCGTGTACCGAGAGATAGGAACCCGTGGACTCCGAGACGGTAATTAAAATTTACGTAGACGATATTATTTTCTTTTAGGAATTTTTTGGGTGTGAACCACTCTCCGTAGCCTCCAAAGAAGCCTCCACCGTGGACGGAGACAAGAACTGACAAGTTCTGTTCTTCAGTATCTGGGACGTAAATGTTGGCGATGAGGCAGTCTTCTCTCATACTTTTTACTCCATAATCACCAAAGTCAGCTGGAGGAATTTGAGGACAAGCTATACCACTTTCTACTGCTTCCATCGGGGTCATCCATGTTGGAGGAGGGAGAGGTGCCTTAAATTATATAAATTCATAATTTTATTATTAACAATTAGGTACCATTGTCTTTTTGATGGTTTTTGAGCGTACAGTAATCAAGTAAGTAGTATCTACAATCAACTAAGTTTATAATTATTTATTACCCATTCTTATTCCCGAACAGCATGGCTTTATCAAAAGTAGTATCTAACCTGGTTATTTTCACTGATTTTATTGCAAAACACATGGACAAAGGTTCCCAGGTAGATGCAATAAATACTGATGATTACAGTAAAGCATTTGACAGAATTGACCATAATATTATGATCCTTTTGAAAAAGTTATTCGGTCTAGGACTAGGTAGGTATTAGAGGTGACTTGTACCTACTACTTGTGTGTGGTATTGGTTTTCGTCATATGTTTAATGTTTATAATAGAACACAAGCAGTAGTACTCAATGGTTTCTCAGTTTTCTCAAAGACTTTTGAAAATGAAAAAAATTATGACTCAATAGTTTGTCTAAATGATAATAAATGTCAACTTGGACGATTTTCCCATTCGGAGTCCCTCAAGGATCATTACTTGGTCCTCTTTTATTTGTGGCATTCCTCAACGATATCAGCAAATGCTTTTTAAGCACTTGAGATATCTTTTCTTTGCAGATGTATAAGAAATGTCAAACTGTGCTTGAGGTCCGTATTGATACGACAGATGCCAGACTTTTACAAGAGGATTCAATGCGTTTGGTTGAATATTGTAAGTACAATAACCTCGGCCTCAATATCTCCAAATGTCAAGTTATCAGTTTTTTTCGGAAAAATCTTGCTACTGCTTTTAATTATTCAATTACTAATCAACACTTATCTAGTACAGATGTAGTAAGAGATCTTGGTGTCTTCATTAATCGCATTTTATAGCAGCGAGATACACGTATTTAGATTACAAATTCAAAACTACTTAGGTGCATTATGAGCTACGTTATTCCCGATTCTATCTATTACCACTAGCAGGCCGTATAAAGTTATTAGATATGTACTCGTATACAATTTTTAATGAAAATAGCTCAATCAAAAATCAAATGTCCAGCACTCGTTTCCAAATTTTGTTTAAGTATATGTCCCACCCAGGCAGACCCGTATTAGAAACTTACTCCAGATTCCAACTATGCATACGAATTATCGCAAAAAATCTTGTATTATTTGTTCTTCTGTATTATTCAATGATATTATAAAAACAGAGCTATTTAGTAGTATACATAGATCTTTAACTTGTAGTTTGGCAGAAGTCAGTTAACTACTCACTAATGAACTTTGTACGCTCCAACTGACCTTGTAGAACCCAAATGAACGTACCTACGAGTACATATGTACAATATAAAGTTATATGCCTACGTTTCCTAATTGCATATTATGATGATATCATTTTGCTTCTCTATGTGGAAGTCTATATTGGCTTTTTGTTTCCATTTATGTTACTGTATATTTATATCTACCTGTAAGCCTCCAAAAGAAAAAGAGGAAGTGGATCAAATTAAACTTGCAAGATTTGATAACAGACAGACAACAGACAGGTTAAAGTAAATAAAAGCTTGCAAAAATAACAGCTCAGCTTTGTTATTTGTTGACAAACAAACATTGAGCAAGATTTATACAAGCATTTTAGTTACGCAGCGCATCGAATAAACGTAATTGAATTGGATCCGGACATGAAGAGGTGCAATATACTATAACCGATAGGAACACTTCGTTGGGGGAACTATAGCTAAGGCTAGATTCATAATAAGTTCCTGTAAAATTGCATTTTTGAAAAGTTAACCCTTTCTATTTTCAAGTAGTATAACAAAAATATTAGACCGACTCCAACCGCTTGACCTATTTCATCAAAATTTTAATGGGAACTGTGAAGAGAATTTTTGAAACCAGTTCGGGCGACTTTGTGTCAGTATGTGATTACTCGAAGACGTTTGAGAACAATATTTTAAAAAAGATTCCGAAGAGTATTTATTTGAAGAAGACTTTTGTGAAGACGGTATCAAAGGAAAGCGTGATTTAGGTACTGATTACTGATCCGTCAACATACAGCTCACCATCAGGCGGTCTTTATCTGTATCTAACCTATAAAAATGTCTGAAAAATCCCTCACCCTAAATCTATGTGGTCCAGTAGGAGCACTCGCATAAGGGATGCCCTTAAACGCGTAGAACCCATATTCCTGGTCCTTATATCCCTTGACAGGGCCTTGTTCTATGTTCACAATACGAGACTCTTGCGCAGTGACTGCGACACTCGATATTATCAGCGCGACTAGCACACGTCCCCACATGATGGTTACTGATTGACTACTACTTGTTCTGTAATTCTATATAGTTTAACCTTATATACCTATTGTATCTTGTCTAGTCAGGACTGATTAGATGTTATCATGCCATGTCCAGTAACTTATTGGCGTGTGCCTGTTGAATATTATAAGCGATACTGTGCCCAGCGGTTTTCCCCGCTTAAAAGTACCCTATTTCAGCTGAATCGGTTCAGCTGTTTAACCGTGGAAAGGTTATAAAAAATACTTAGGTTCACTTTACCTTCGAGTTTACAATAATATTAATATTATATTTTTAATCGATCCACTAAATTGTGTCGTCATTCACTTAAAATATTCTGCCCAAGAAAAAGGGCTATGGAAGGACGTTAAATTTATCTCAACTCCCTGATGACTAAACTGGCACTGAACTTAACACTGGGTATTGATTTGTCAAAGACAGAATTTACATGTGAGTAGGAGACGTGCTCTATAGTAATTATGCATAGGGTAAATATCCACTTATGGAATTGCAAAGAACCGCGACTTGAAGATTCTTACTCGTAGATCAATTTCTTTTGTGATTTTTGAAACCTCGTAGACTAAGAACATGAACGTTGATGATTTATGAAGGATGGTACTTTGTTACATCCTTCAGTACAACTTTGATAGCTTTTGGGTTCCGTAACAATTTAGTCAAATTAAATAATAAGGTAGGCAGTTGACAAGGTCAAAAGTTTTAAAATATAATTTGTCCGTGATTTAAATAATAAGAAAAAATATTCGATACGTATTTTTTTGTTTGCTAATAAAATAAATAATGGCTGAGATATAATGCTTTTATAAGTTTTTGGGCGATTACACGCTTTCGGCTCGAGTACCAGATCTTAGCGTCATTATCGACATCATCACGTTTTTTTAATAAGATTTACAAATAAAAAATACGTGGTCTATTTTTTTTATAATCTCCATTATAGACTAAAAATATTTTTTTAGGTAACTACTATGCTGTAAGTTGTAACATCAACAATTATTGCGTATTTCATGATAATAATATATTATCACCTGGCACTAATGAAGTAGTTATCATAATTCCGAGTTATTCTTGATCGATTAATTTTATGGTTTGTGTTATTTATAGCCATTACAACATTTTAAAAATGCTTATTCATCTTTTTTTAAACGGTTTTTATTATTAAACGGTTTTATTTAGCTTACTCTGTTTGTTTTATTCTTTTTTTTTCTTGGGTCAAATTTAGTAATTGAAATTTCACCCTCTTCCTGTCAACCGATTGATCTGAAATTTGCTATACGCTTTTGGTTCTGGTGACAATACAATTATGTATATTCAATATTATTGTAAGTCCAAGATGGCCGCCGCTACAAAATGGCGGATAACCTATTTTTTTTTCAATCTCATCAATATGGGTATCAAATGAAAGGGCTTGACAAGTAGAATACAGTGCACTATACAAAATCAAAATCCAAGATGGCCGCCGCTACAAAATGGCGGATAACCTATTTTTTTTCAATCTCATCAATATGGGTATCAAATGAAAGGGCTTGACAAGTAGAATACAGTGTACTAAAAAGCCTAAAAATAAAAAAAGAAAAAAAAATGTTTTTAAGTTAAACGGTTTTATTTTAAACATGTACTAAAAGCTAAAAAATAAAATCGTGAGGCACGTCAAATATCTAAATCTCTAATGAACATTTTCCGTGATGACAAGGCTAACATTTTTTAAATGTTATTAGTCCGTAATTTAAATAATAAAAAAATATTCGATACGTATTTTTTTGTTTGTCAATATCATTGAATTTGACTGTGATATAAGGAATCTAAAATTATGGGGGAGAAACGCTACGTCACACCTAGGTACAAATCGTACCTAGGCGTGACGTCATTACCTCCTTCTCCACAACTTTAAGGCGCTGTAACTTACTCGTTTTTCATTAAATTTACAAGAACAAAAATACGTGTCCAATATTTTTCAATAATCTTAATTATGGACAAAAAAATTTTTTTTAGTCAACATCCCCATTGTAGATATTTGACGTGCCTCACGATTTTATTTTTTAGCTTTTAGTACATGTTTAAAATAAAACCGTTTAACTTAAAAACATTTTTTTACCTTTTTTATTCCTTAACACTGGCTGCGGCGGCGCGGCGTTTTTTAGTAGGTACTATCCATAGGACCGGAAATTAATTTAGTACTTGTAGAAAAATCAGTTGACAAAACACAACGATGACGCGCGTTCAGACCTCAAAAACACAGCAGCTGTGTTTTCCGCAGTCAATGTGTTAAGTGCATACACACTCTTTAAAGCCTGGCGCAAACTACAGCGGACTACACCCCACTGTTTGCGTTAGTTTGGTAGGTCTGAATATTCCCAAAATTACTTTTCGACCAATAAGGTCTTAATAATTTTTCAACAGACGCAGATTAAGTTGCGCGAGTCAGCTGTAGTCATAGATTAAAAAAATTAGGAAGATGCGATATTAACGTTTCTGACATCCGCTTGAATTAGGCTCTGGGCACAATTTTACTTCGGCGCGAGTCGCCAACCGACACTTTCCGATCCAACAGGCCCAAGTTTGGCATAGCAACGATAGCGCTATGGCGCATCTTCATTTTCTTTTAATCTAAGGCTGTAGAGTATATAAAAACTGCTGTATCATTGTAGCGCTCGCGCTGGTAATATTTGGGAACTTTTGGTAGGTACCTAATTTTTTTGACAGTACGAGGAGTTCTTATGATGTAGTGTGACTTGTGACCTGCACCATGAATCTAGTTTTAAATTATAAACGTGGGAACTATGCATTAGATAACATTTGATAGTGTCAACACGAATATCTTGGATTATTATATGATTAGTAGGAAGGATGACATAATATGAATTTATTTGCTATCTTTGCGAAAAAGAATCAGCAAAAAGTTGAGTGGTTATCAGATAATGTCAATATAGAGTTATTTGTCTTGTCTTATCATAGCGGAATTAGACGTGACTTTGCGGAAAAATATAATTAATTATTAGTTATTTATAAATATTGATCATGAAAGCCTATGCGTGTATTACAGAAGATTGAATCTTTTGTTATGCATTGTTTGTTAGATTTACTCGGCACTTCCGTTGGTGACTGAAGGGCAGGGTCGAGCACAAGTTGGGCAAATGTGTGTTGCAGCAGAAGGGTTTTGTCAATTTGTGTGGCACTATTGGGATACCGAACTAGTCGACCTCCTGCAAAGGCAGTCTACCCCGATAATCAAATGAAGTTAATTCTCCCAGTGGTCTAGACATCCCAGAGGTAGAGTGGGTGCTCCAATGGGAGCCTCCCTGCAGCCCTGCCGCCCTGGTACACCGCGTGGGCCGCGCGGCCCGCGCCGGAGCCCCCGGGTGCTCCCTGCTACCGCTGCTGCCCTCGGAGGACGCCTACGTGCCCTTCATCAGGAACAACCAGCTCGTCGAGCTCAACGACTGGAGGGAATCCGGCGACGAGATTAAGATTACTGACAAATTGAGGAATAAGGTAAATAGTAGAAGCTTTTAGTTTTGGTTAGTTAGGTTGGCCGCCTGGATTTAGGCGGCGAGTACAAGGGCCGCAAGAACAGACCCCACAAGGTGACGCGCACGCACCTTGAGAGGGTGGGGTGAAACTCCTCTTCACCCCACCGCGGAGGGGTCCTCCTGTCAGTGAGGACCAAACGCCGTCGGGGCTGCGGATGAGTGCTTTGGCGTACCCGTTGCCCCGGAATTCCCGCGTCCCGCAGGAACCCTAGGTTTTTAGGGGATATCACCGCCGCGCCCATCATAGGCGTGGGAGTCCCACACGGCGCAGAGTGACGAGACGAAACGCATTTTTCCTAAGTAAAAAAAACAGTTTCGTTGGACTGTGGCTACATAATGCGCGAACATTGTGCTGCGGTAGCGGCCGGCGATGCGTTAGGAAATACTTGTTTTTATTACAGAGTTCAGTTCAGAAAACATAGCATTTAAAATGAATCCCGTCGTTTCCAGGTGCTGTCAATACTCCACAAGCTACAAAGGAGCGACCGCGCCACACTAGACAAGGGGCAGCGAGCGTTCGTGTCTCACATGCGAGCCTACTCCAAGCACGAGTGCAACATCCTGCTGCAGTTCAACCAGCTGCCGTTGGGTATGTACGTGGGTGCCTTACTGTGGCTGTGTGGGTATGGGTGCATTACTGTGGCTGTGTGGGTGCATTACTGTGGCTGTGTGGGTATGGGTGCATTACTGTGGCTGTGTGGGTGCATTACTGTGGCTGTGTGGGTATGGGTGCATTACCGTGGATGTGTGGGTGTGGGTGCTTTACTGTGGCTGTGTGGGTATGGGTGCATTACTGTGTCTGTGTGAGTATGGGTGCATTACTGTGGCTGTGTGGGTATGGGTGCATTACTGTGGCTGTGTGGGTATGGGTGCATTACTGTGGCTGTGTGGGTATGGGTGCATTACTGTGGCTGTGTGGGTATGGGTACATTACCGTGGATGTGTGGGTGTGGGTGCATTACTGTGGCTGTGTGGGTGTGGGTGCATTACTGTGTCTGTGTGGGTATGGGTGCATTACTGTGGCTGTGTGGGTGTGGGTGCATTACTGTGGCTGTGTGGGTATGGGTGCTTGAGTGTGAGGACTGAGAACTGTGGACAACCAGGAATATTAAAACAAGCAGACAGATTTTTTAAATCAAATTTCTGTCGGACTTAAATCCAAGTTGGACCAAGTTCATGTTGGTCAAAATTCGTATAGGGCAAAATTCTTGTTTGTAAATTAAATTAAACTTACTCAGTTTTACTTAGTTGGACATTTTATATTTTCGACAATAGTTGTGTTAATGTACTATATACTTACCTTTTTCCCAACATATACGAGTACATTTGTTGCAGGTCACATAGCAACGAGTTACGGCCTGTTAAAGCTGCCTCTAATGCCTGAAATCAAGCAGGAGCACAAGGAACAGTTCATAGCG
Organism: Hemithea aestivaria; assembly: GCA_947507615.1. Lineage (NCBI taxonomy): Eukaryota > Metazoa > Arthropoda > Insecta > Lepidoptera > Geometridae > Hemithea > Hemithea aestivaria. The sequence goes on from OX382343.1 coordinate 1,326,737, forward strand.
CCCGCGGATCAAATAGATTACAATTCCATCCCTTACCGCGACAAGCAGCGGGAGGCCAGTCGGCTCGCTAAACTGGACGAGTATAACAAAACTGGTGTCTGGCCCTCTAAAAAGAAAAAGAAAATGGTAATAAAACTGTCACGGTTGTCTGGAAGAGATCGCTTTGAGCGATAAGACCAAACGATGCACCTTTACTTTTAATTGTTGTATTTGTAAATTTTACTTTATATGTGGATCAATAAAGAGTTTCTTATCTTATATAAAGCCGTCGCTATAATTTCTGTATGTCTTTTCCCTGATTGGTTGTCTGGAAGAGGCGGTCTTAGCCAATCGTGACTTTTTTATGTGTAGTTTTGTTTAAATTCTACTTGCTAACTCTAGCTTGCGCTGGCTCTTGCTTTTTCTAGCTTATTTATTCTCTTCTTTGTACTTATGCTGCTCAAAAAAGAGTTTTCTATTCTATTCGATATTTCAAACATAAAATGCCGTATTAGATGTTATGGAACTCCCTCGAAATGTTTTGGGTGATTTTTATAAACATTTATTGTATGTAGTACCTATTTGGTAGACTCAAAAAGTCCATGTATATTTGGGAGATCTGAAGTCGTGATGCATTTTTCAACAGTCGCAAAGTTGCGCTAGTCAGCAATATATAAATCTGATTCCTTTTCACAGATACAATCAAAACCCTGGGAGCAAGCAAAACAGAATAAAGAAGAGAGAAAACAGCGCAAAAAGAAACGGAAAGAAGATAAACAGAAGACAGAAGTTGAAGGGAAAAAGGGCAAGAAACGACGCGCGGTCACTCAACAAGAATTAGATGAACTAGCTAAAGATGTACAACTTATTAACAAATTGAAAAAACGGAAAATATCGCAGGAACAGTTTGATAAGGAATTTAATATAGAATAAATTATTAAATATTGGAAATTGTTTTTTATTTATTTATTACTAGCTGCGCCCAGCGGTTTTACCCGGTGTACTATAATACTACATCGCCAAACCAAATTTCGCTGGACCAAATTTCAGCTTAATTGGTCCATTCGTTTAGGCACGCAGAAGTAACAAACTACACACTCTCTCACGAACGCGCATTTAATAATATTAGTGTGTAACAAATTATATATTATCATGTAAAAACTTGCACCAAGTGCCTAATTACTAAAATTTAAAAGACCTATTGAGCTAAACTTTGGTATAGAGATAGCTTAGACCCTGGAATAACACGTAGGCTACAGTACAGCGGGTAAAACCGCTAGGCGCAGCTAGTACTATATAAAGTTAATGGAAATGAATAAAAGAAATTTAGATAATAATTATTTTATTTTACTGATATTACAACTCAGTCTTCAAAGATGGAGTGGCGCCAGCAGGAACAGGGTCCCTATAATGTCTGGAGTATATGTCATCCCAGAACAGCATGCGGTCCTCTAACAAGGAGCCCTTGAGCTGCAGCTCATGGCCTATATCCATGTGAGGACCCCAGGGTCTGGTCACTGCAGGCCAGGGAGTCAGAGCTGACCCTGATGGTATTGGATGCCTGTAAAAACATTTTGACTGTAATAATAATGTACAATGTTTTACCGAGGGTAGACTTCCTTTGCAGGAGGTCGACCAGGTGGGTACCCCAACAGTGCCAGTTATTCTACCGCCTGAGCAGTGATGTGCAAACATTACTGTGCTCCGGTAGGAGGGCGCTGTAGCTAGTGAAATTACTGGGCTGAAGATTCTTAACATCTTAAGACTCTTGAGTAAGAAGCGTTGGTGCAGTGCTCCTAAAATTTCACAAAATTGTGAAATCCTAGGTAACACTGTACTGGTTATGGGCAGCGTTATCTCTTAACATCAGGAGAGCGTCTTGCTCGTATTCTACTTCAAAAAATATACATATATATTTCTTTCATCATCTGCTTTCAATTTCCCATAGCTAGGCATAGGCCTCCATTTCCTTATGCCATCTTCCCTCTCACTGTCCCTAGGTACATTATGTTTTGGCGTGTCCTGTAGTGGAGTAAGATAGCATAGCATATATAACATATCTCGTATTTAGTGTGAAGTTCGGGTACATCAAGGTTAAGCACTCCCACCGGCAAGCTGAGTCCCACATAACCCGTACTTTACCCTCGAGAAGTGCGGGTATGCAAAAATGCATTTCCCCTTGTAAAAAAAAAAGGTGTAGCCATTACACTTCGGACTTTAGCCGTAGGCCGTAACACATTATAATCACGCCTGGTTCCCTGGATTGGGGTCGGCAGTAGGCAGAGACTATTTCCCTCCACTTAGTACGATCCTAAATCCTGAAACACCTCTCTTTTGCTTTTCTTTTCTGTCCCTTGACGCTGTTTATAAAATCTTTATTTACTCGTACATAGTGTAAAATGAAGTCGCTTACGCTGTCTGTTCGCTTAGATTTTTTAAACTGCTCATCGGGGTATAATGCAACTTTCAGTACCTATATAATGCAGTTTTCAGTATATGGGTGATTCCACAAAAGTTGGGTAACTTTGTGTGCCAGTGTTTTTTAGACAATTTTTCATTAAATAACTAGTAATAAATATATGTCTGCCATTTAAAATAATCAACTTTTTACTATGTCACTCAATTTTACTACAATCATTTACTTCCTTACATATATAAAAGATGTCCTTTTCTATCCTCAATATCAGTCCCTAGCCATGTCACATTTACAAAATAATGTTTTCGTTCGACTGATTTTAGTACGCCTTAGGGACTGCGCAGACGGCACACTTTTTGTACGATCGAGTCTGCGGCGCACAAAAAATCTGCATGGCGCGCAAAAAGTCGGTTGCGGATTTTTCACAGACTCAACGCACACGACGCACATCTTCGATCATTCTGTCGGCAGAGCTGTAGGGACGTAGACAGGCCCGGATTTAGCCAAAATGCCGCCCTGGGCAGTGAGAAAATGCCGCCCCCCTTCCGCCGAAATATTATTTATAAACGCTCATCGGCTAGACATTTTGCTAAGAAATTTGTTGTCGAGTTCTTTCATATTATACGTAATTATGAATATTTATAAAAAAAAATATACATCTAACTACGAAAGCTGTGTGTATAGCTTGCTTTGAAAAAGAGAAATTATAATTGAGAAATTTTATAATGCTAACTACAATAAGATCGCTGATTGTGAATTGTGACACATAGATTATAATAATACCGGGTTTTTATGTTTTTAAGTTTATTTTTCAATGTTTCAATAAAGTTTTTTATCTACCTATCTATCTGTCTACGACAGGTGTGCGTAAGACTCGCTTGGAGTGGCAATAAAATTATAATTTATAATATTATGTTGACTAAAAAGACTGCAAGCAGCTTGCTGCGAGCGAGAAAATTTTGTATATTTGACTATATAAACAATGGATGCATAGTTTGCTCCGAGTGTTAAAATAAAAAAAAATATTATTCAAAGCGCGAGAAGCTAGCTGCGAGCACCAAGAAAATTTTGTATATCTGACTGCAAAAAAGTGAGTGCGTAGTTCGTTTTGAGTGCCAAAAATAAAAAAAAGAAGGCGAGCAACTAGCTGCAAGTGCCGAGAAAAGTCTTGCTACGAAAAGTGGACGGATAGCTCGTTTGGAGCAAAAATCTTGAGTTTGTGTGGCCAGTATTCCAGACTTCTTATTATGAGCGCAAAAAAAAATTATAATAATAACCAGCGTGATTGAGAATACAAATTTTAATTCAACATCGGATGTTTATGGATTGAATATTTTTTTCTCGTTTGGAAATTTGCCGCCCTCAGTAAATTTGCCGCCCTGGGCATTTGCCCCGAATGCCCCTAGTGTAAATCCAGGGCTGGACGTAAACACTATGGAAATCGTGCAGAGATCGCGAAGTATTATTTTGTACATGAAGTACAGAAAAAGAAGAAGAAAGAAGCGTTACGTCCACCACTAGCAAATGCAGATTGCAGACTAAAGTGTGTGCCGTCTGCGTTAGCGCGCGTTGAAGCAAACGTTCAATTTTTTTCACACACTTTTTGTGCTGAGCGGCGCGGCGCGGCGCGGCGCGGTGCGGTCTGCCCGAATTACACGGATTATTTGTGCGCCGGACTTTTTGCGCGTCGTGTGCGTTACTGCATATAATTGCATAGGTTCTATTTTCACAGACTAAAAAGTGCGTCGTGGATAGTCTGTCGTCTGCGCAGCCCCTTAATGATATTTGAACTTTATTTAACTTAAGTATACTAAAAATAAAATGATCTTGTTCATTGTATCTATTAAGTAGGTAAGCAAAATGAAATATTTTTCATATTTATTTTGCAAGAAAAGTAGCGACATCGATAATATAGTCAGGCCCTAGCCGCTCAGTAAATTTCAAAATACGCTGCAATCGAAATAAGGGGCAATTTTAAAATGAACGCGTTCAAAAGATACAATTTGGAATTGGTCATAAGCAGGGGCTGTTCCGTGTTGGCCATCATGACATTAGTGCAATCGGCGTCGATGCTGCCGAAACACGAGCCAGTCAAACTCTCAGGTCCTAGTTCAGTTATTTTATGTAAAGTTAATTAGCTACTATTCTCTCTTGTTTGTGTGTACATGTGATTTGTTTGTTATGATGTTGTTGTTATCTACAATGTTCGATATTTATTTTAAAAAGTAAATTACGAGTGATTTTGTTCTGATTCGTCAGTCCCTAGACCATCAGGCCCTGGCTGTTAATGTGACTAGTATACAAGAATAACGAAAGTTTAAAACCCTCAGAAAAATGGAAAAAGGGCAGAGAAAATGTGTTAAAGATATGAGAATACAGCACCTCGTGAGCATGCTATAGTAAGACAGAGGACCGAGTTGGGTGGTGTCTCATGGGGGAGGGCTATGTCCAGCAGTGGACAAACATATGATGATGATGATGAGTGAGATTTAACAAATATATACCAATTATATTAAGACAAACATGTGGTTTTATTGTAAAATAAATGTCCCTAGAACAGAGATTTCAGAAAAACACAAATTTCTCCTTTTAAATACCTAGTAAAGTGACTGGCCCCTCTAGATAGGTACTAAAAGAATATTATTATATGCACTGTATTTACTAAAAAGTTTTTGATTTAGAATCTAAAAACACGCAAAATTTGGTCGAAAGTTACCCAACTTTTGTGGAATCACCCATATAGTGATTCAAGAGGAAGTAGGTTTATATGTATTTTATGTCACCGGAAAATAACAAGATTCGAGTCCGACTCGTACTTGATCGGTTTATTTACAATTTCCGGCTGCGTTTGGCGAAACCATTTTTTTGTAGCCTATTTCAATAAATGGCTCATTCTCATTTTAGCTCAAATTTGATGGTCACACGGTTATATTTCCTAAACGGTTAAAGAAAGAGACATGAATTTTAGATAGGTGGATAAAACATATATTAAGCTACAAAATAAATAAAGATTGTCATAATAGACGCAAAAAATAATATTAAAATTTAACATGAAAGGTAAAAAACGGGGCCATTTTTCGTATTCTCATGGTGTCACACTTTCCGTTACAGTGAAACATATGGGCAGTACTTAAACAAATTTCGGTGTATCTGTATATAACATATACCAAAATTTTCGCAAACAAATACACTTAACGGTAATCAGTCTAAAAAAGGGCTTTCATTGTTATTTTGAATTTAAAATGACATAATGCAGCTGTCACACGATTTTGGGTGCTTTAAATTTGCGTTGTTTAACGGCTGCTGTTAAACACAACATCAACAATCCAATACAGAGTTCGATTCATTTCAATGATGGCCATATTCTGCAATCGTAGATGTAGGATCTAGGACTTATCGAACCGTAGGAAAAATATAATTGCTAAGTTTTCAATTTATTTATGGGTGTACCAATCACCTGCATGGACAACATTTTTATGCATTGTATATAAGTTATTTAAATCAAAGCTAGCTTTTCGAAACGCCAAAATGTGCGATATAAAGATGTAGTATTTAATTTTATACATTATACCTAAACTTTCCAGAATTTTACCAAAAAAGGATATTTTCGTCACCAGCGTGGGATCACCTTCATAGCGTTTTTTACCATGAAGGTGATTTTAAAGCCACGAAAGTGATTTTTTGGTTTAGAAAGGGCCTTTTTACCAATTAAAATGTACTTTATCTGTTATGTTAGGGTTTTAATACCTAAATACCAAATTTCTGACCAATAAAAAAGTAAACTGAAAGGTAAAGTAATATCTTAAATTACGCATATTTTCCTCTGAAGTGAGGTTTGTTGTTACGTAGAATGTCGTTTTATTGTACATTTTTGGTAGATTTAGACTTTTAAAAGGGTTTTACTTAAAAAGTTGTGAAAAAATAATGACTATATCACTTTCGTGGCGTCGAAAATTTCAAAACTATTTTTCTTCGAAATGAAACGTACAATTTAAATCATTTATATAAAAGTTTACTCGTGTTATCCAGCTCTATATAATATTATACATAAACATTACAAATAAGCAATAAATAAGAATTGCCATGAAGGTGACGATGAGAATCGATTCCATGAGAATGAGCCAAATGCTTTTTAAAGGCTCATTCTCATGGAATCGATTCTCATCGTCACCTTCATGGCAATTCTTATTTATTGCTTATTTGTAATGTTTATGTATAATATTGTATAGAGCTGTATAACACGAGTAAACTTTTATATAAATGATTTAAATCGTACGTTTCATTTCGAAGAAAAACTGTTTTGAAATTTTCGACGCCACGAAAGTGATTCAGTCATTATTTTTTTACAACTTTTTCAAGTAAAACCATTTTTAAAGAATAAATCTACCAAATATGTACAATAAAACGACATTTTACGTAAAAACAAACCTCACTACAAAAGAAAATATGCGTAATTTGAGATATTACTTTACCATTCACTTTACTTTTTTATTAGTCAGAAATTTGGTTTGTATGTATTAAAACCCTAACATAACAGATACAGTACTTTTAAGTAGGTTAAAAGGCCCTTTCAAAAGAAAACAATACATAAAAATCACTTTCGTGGCTCAAAAATCACCTTCATGGTAAAAAACGCTATGAAGGTGATGCCACGCTGGTGACGAAAATATCTCTTTTTGGTGAAATTCGGGAAAGTTTAGATATAATGTATAAAATTAAATACTACATCTTTATTTCGCACATTTTGGCGTTTCGAAAAGCTAGCTTTGATTTAAATAACTAAAATACAATGCATAAAAATGTTGTCCATGTAAGTGATTGGTACACCCATGAATAAATTGAAACTTAGCAATTATATTTTTTCCACGGCTCGATAAGTCCTAGATCCTACTTCTACGATTGCAGAACATGGCCATCATTGAAATGAATCGAACTCTGCATTGGATTGTTGATCTTATGTTTCACAGCAGCCGTTAAACTACGCAAATCTAAAGCACCTAAAATCGTGTGACCGCCGCATTATATTATTTTTAATTCAAAATAATACTGAAAACTTTTTTTTAGCCTGTAGACCTTAAAGTATATTTATTTGCGATAATTTTGGTATATTTTACAAACAGATACATGAAAATTTGTTAAAGTAGTGCCCAAATGTTTAACTGAAACGCAAAGTGTGACACCATGAGAATACGAAAAATGGCCCCGATTTTGACCTTTCATGTTAAATTTTAGTATTATTTTTTGCGTCTATTATGACAATCTTCATTTATTTTGTAGCTTAATATATGTTTTATCCACCTATCCACAATTCATATCGCTGTCTTTAACCGTTTAGGAAATATAACCGTGTGACCATCAAATTTGAGCTAAAATGAGAATGAGCCTAAAATAGAAATAATATCATATCTTACCCAGTCTTGACAAAATTGCTCCAGATGGTCGTTAAAAACTCTGCATGTTTGTTATATTCATTAGTTTTATTAAGGATTTGGTAAGGTCCTTGGTCTGGATCAATAATAACTATAACTTGAGCCGCATGAGTTGCCCCTCTAACTTTGGTATGTGGAACATACGGAGTGTTTTCATCCACAAATGAGTATTGGTACAGATACACCTGATCATGTCCAGCCTCCACATGATACTTCACAGTTCTCAGGCTCGAGTATGCGAAGAGTACATCAGTTAAGAAGTTCACATACGCTAGAATATTCTCCTCAGACACTGGATTGTCTCCAAAATAAAACTCCTTCACAGACTGTGCTACTTCCTCTTTCTGTTGCTCGGAATCGAACTTCAAATCTGCCGGCATGAAGTCAGAAAACTTTTCGTTCATTTTATCTTTCCACTGGTCGAATAGTCCGACTCGCACTAAACCCTCCATTTCTGCGAAGCCGTAAAGTAACGGAAGTTTCCTATAATCTCCAGACTTTAAAATATCTACTGGTGACCTATCCAAGAACATCTCCTCACCAGTCGGTCGCTCTACACAAGGAGAGAACATGAAAGTGCCATCAGTAAGTTGTAAAACGTGGTCGTTTCGTTGCAGAAGATTAATGGGGATCGATTTAAAAAAAGTTTCTAAAGCGGAGATATCATCCACATTGGTGAAGTTAAGGAACTCAGCGTGCTTCTTAGCATTAGCAAGAGGATCTGGTTGTATCACCACTTTCTGGTATCACCTTATTAAACAGTCCTTCGGCTGATTTGGAGAGCATTAGAAGATCGACGGAAGCGGATCCGGCGCTGGTTCCCTCTATCGTTACATCGTCAGGGTTCCCTCCGAAACTGCGGATATTTTTCTTGACCCATCGCAGCAAGGCTACCTGGTCCTTCATGCCGGCGTTACCTGGAATGTCTCTTGTACCGAGAGATAGGAAGCCGTGGACTCCGAGACGGTAATTAAAATTTATGTAAACGATATTATTTTCTTTTAGGAATTTCTTGGGTGTGGACCACTCTCCGTAGCCAAAAAAGAAGCCTCCACCGTGGACGGAGACAAGAACTGGCAAGTTCTGTTCTTCAGTATCTGGGACGTAAATGTTGGCGACAAGGCAGTCTTCTCTCATACTTTTTACTCCATAATCACCGAAGTCAGGTAGAGGATTTTGAGGACAAGCTATGCCACTTTCAACGGCTTCCATCGGGGTCATCCATGTTGGAGGAGGGAGAGGCGCCTAAAATTATATAAAATTGATAATATTATTATTAACAATTAGGTACCATTGTCATTTGAATCGAGCGTATAGTAATACAATCAACAAAGTTTATAATTATTATTATGTATTACCTGAACAGATTTCATTTCAAAATATATGGCAATATACTGATTACAGTAAAGCCAGTAAAGCATTTGACAGAATTGTCTATGTGATCCTCTTGAAAATTTTTTACCGGTCTAGATAATAGGCATGAGAGGTGACTTGTACCGTTGGTTTTCGTCGTATGTTAATGTTTATAATTCACACGCAATAGTACCTTCTAATGGTTTCACGTCAGCTTGGATGATTATCTCATCCGGAGTCCCACAAGGATCATTACTTGGCCCTCTCCTATTTGTGCCATTCCTCAACGATATCAGCAAATGCTCTATAAGCACACGAGATAGCTTCTCTTTGCAGATGAAATGTTTTTTTTTATTTAATAAAATGTTGATACGGCAGGTGCTAGACTTTTACAAGAGGATGTAATGCGTTTGATTGAATTATTGTAAGAACAATAACCTAGACCTTAATATCTCCAAATGTCAAGTTATCAGTTTTTTCGGAAAATACTTGCTGCTCAAGGTGCTTTCATGGTCAAGGTTTTTTTCTGAGCGCTTACAGCAATCTGCTCGCGCACTTATTATTAAATTTTGTGACTATTCAGAGCGAGCTATAACATACTACGTAGTAAAAAATTTATAATATTTTTGGCCGTCTGCACCTTGCGCCCCCCCAAAGAAAAAATCCTGGATCCGCCCTTGATTGTACACAAATAGACGTTAACATAGACGTTGACATAGATTCATTATAATACTAGGACACAAGTTATATGCCTACGTTTCCTAACCGCTCACCTTCAGGCGGGCTGTAACTGTATCTTAAGTGCGTCTCCAGAATTTTTTGGTCTACACTCTCAACCGTGCGTGTTTTGTGTGCGTGCTTTCCATCGGGCATGGATATGATAGACATTTTGTTTTTGTGTATGGGAATTTTGTTTGTGTTGGCGTGTTTTTGTTGAGAGTGTAGACCAAAAAAGTAGCTGGAGACGCGGCTTAACACTTAACATAATGTAAAATGTCGTCTTCTACCGGGAGTAGACTTCCTTTGCAGGAGGTCGTCTAGGTGGGTACTCAAACAGTGCCAGTTATTCTACAGTTCGAGCAGTGATAAGCAAACATTACTTTGCTTCCGTAGGAGGGCACTGTAGCTAGTGAAATTACTGGGCTAAAGAGTCTTAACATTTTATGACTCTTGAGTAGAAAGCGTTGGTCACACACATCATTGGGAAATTCTAGCGGTAGCTCAGTATTGATTATGGGCCGCGTTAACGCTTTACATCAGGAGAGCATCTTGCTCGTCTTCTTACTTTTTCGCATTAAAAAAAGGTCTGAAAAAACCCTCTCACCCTGAATCTATGTGGTCCAGTAGGGGCACTCGCATAAGGGATGCCCTTAAACGTATAGAACCCATATTCCTGATCCTTATATCCCTTGACGGGGCCTTGTTCTATGTTCACAATACGAGACTCCTGCGCAGTGACTGCGACACTTGATATTATCAGCGCGACTAGCACACGTCCCCACATGATGGTTACTGATTGACTACAACTTGTACTGTAATTCTATATAGTTTAACCTTATATAGGTACCTATTGTATCTTGTCTAGTCAGGACTGATTAGATGTTATCAAGGGCGGATTTAGGGGGAGGGCAGGGGGCCATGCAAATCTCTCCACCCAAACCGATTGTAGTTTCGAATTTGGTTGTAGTTTTTAGGGTTCCGTACCTCAAAAGGAAAAAAACGGAGCCCTTATAGGATCACTTTGTTGTCCGTCCGTCCGTCTGTCTGTCTGTCAAGACCCTTTTTCTCAAGAACGCGTGGAGGTATCAAGCTGAAATTTATAGAAAATACTAAGGTCTACTGACTCTTTGAGCTGTGAAAAAATCAAATGTCTAGGCCAACGCAATCAAAAGATATAGTCGAATATGCCGCAAATTTCAGCAAAATTCGACATTCCCAAAGGAATCAAAACCTACGGGGTACTTCTAGTGAACTCAGAATCTTGAAATTTGGTACGAAGCAACTCCTTAGAGCACAGATAAAGGATTTTTAGTTACATCATATAAAAAAAAAAATTTAAACTTACTACCCTTTTTCTCATGAACGCGTAGAGGTATTAAATTGAAATTCATATCAAATATTCAGGTTTATAATACCTTTAAACTGTAAAAAAACCTCTATGTCAACTGTCAACGCAATCAAAAGAAACAGCAACTTTAGCCGCATATTTTCAAACTCGCAACGGAATCAAAACCTAATACATAATATAGATATTATACCCACTTTTCGGTCAGAGGATACCAAAGGGGGCACCGCCTATGTATATTCAATTTATACGGAACCCTCGGTGTTCGAGTCCAACTCGTACTTGACCGGTTTTATTTTTCTTGGCGTTCAAAATATGCCCATCGCGCATATTTCATAGTCAGAAGTCAAGAACGAGGTAATTTTCATTGTACCCCATGCATGTTTAGTATGGGGAACAATGAACAACCTATTCATTGTTACTCAGCGGCCGATTTAATCATTGTTATCCAACGACCGTTTACAGTGGCGGATTTGCCCTAAGGCCCAGTAGGCCCGGGCCTAGAGCGGCCAGATATTAGGGGCGGCCAATTGTGACAAAAAAATCACTGATGACAAGAAATAACTAAAAGTGTTTATTTTCTCACCGCTCAGGACACATCTTTTGTAGCCTGAAATATAAAATTTTCTCGGCACTCGCAGCTAGCTGCTCGCGCAATTATAAATAGAATATTATGTATTTTGCTAACCACTCAGAACGAGCTCATTGCACACAGTACCGGCGTTAGGGTGGGGCGCGGTTGGGCGACCGCCCAGGGCGCCGGATAAAAGGGGCGCCACAGGCTCTATAATGGAAAATTCAATATTCTCGGTGCTCGTAGCAAGCTGCTCGCGCTTTCATAAGAACATTTACTTTCTTTGCCACTCGAAGCAAGCTTAACGCACATCATTCGTGCTGAAAAATTCAAAATTTTCTCGGAACTCGCAGCAAGCTGGAAAGGTGGATTTTTTTCTAGATACGCCCATGATTTTGCCCATCGGAATCGGCCCAGAAAAAAATCCTGGAATTTTTTCCTTTTTAGTATGGGTTTGAATTGCTTTTTAGGGGGCGCCGTAGAAATCTCGCCCAGGGCGCTGGTAATGTTAAAACCGGCTCTGATTGCACATCTTTTGTAGTCTGAAACGTAAAATTTTCTCGGCGCTCGCAGCAAGCTGCTCGCGCATTACAAGGTTTTTAAAATTTTATTCTATTCGGAACGAGTTTAACGCACACGTTCTTGTCAGAGATATATTATAACATTTCCTATTTTAGAGATTCAAATTGTAGGTAAACGTTGAAATGTACAAACCTACCTTGTTCACAAAGAAAAAAATTCTGGATCCGCCACTGTTTAACACATTCGGTGCCACCGACTCGCCATGCGAGTTCACGTTCATTTTGTTCGCGAGTCGGTGGCACCGAATGTTTTAAGGAGTAAGTAGGAGTAGACATGTTATATACGACGTAGGTGCAGGTATTATATGGACTGGGGCCTAGGGCGGCCTAGACTGTAAATCCGCCACTGACCGTTTAACCAAACTAATTTAAAAAAAATAATATTCTATCACGAGTATCAAAGTTGTAAAACAGAAAACACAAAATTAAAACATTAACAAATTATCTATCAGAAAAATAAAAATTGAATCCAGAACTACGTGAACACTTTTCAAAAAGTAAAGTAAATTTATTTTTGTTACTCATTCTTTGCTCCCCAATCCTCAGCAGCGGGTCTCTCTCCAACCACGCTGAGCTGTGGTTGGAGAGAGACTGGATTGAACGATTGGTATCACCCATCACCCACGGCTCACTTCAGTTCACTCGGTGTGAGTGAATAACTAAAGCACAGATTCTTATTTTTAATTTATTCACTGTTCCCCATTATCCATTGTTACCCAGCTTCCCCTACGACTACCCCATTATATTGTAAGTTGTAACATCTACAATTATTGCGTGTTTTATGATAATAAGTATATTATCACCTGGCGCAATGAAGTGGTTATCATAATTCCGAGTTATTCTTGATCGATTAATTTTACGGTTTGTAATATTTATAGGTATTACAACATTTAAAAAATGCCAATTCATCATTTACCTTTTAACACTTTTATTTGGCTGCGGCGGCGTTTTTTAGTACTATTCACAGGACCGAAATTTAATTTAGTATGGAAATATCAGTTGATAAAACACAACGATGACGCACACGCGTTATGATCTCAAAAACACAGCGGTTGTGTTTACCGCAGTCAATGTGTTAAGTGCACACACACTCTTTAAAGCCTGGAGCAAACGACAGCGGACTACATCCCACTGTTTGCGTTCGTTTGGTAGGTCTAAGTATTCCCAAAGTATTTTTGGCAATACTCAGATTCCGGCTAAACCTAGGTGTAGCCGCACTTCGGACTTTAGCCGTAACATATATACAAGGGCTGATCCAGGATTTGGCAAGGTGCAGAAAGGCAAAAATATCATAATTTTTACTACGAAAAGTATGTGTTTAGCTCGCTCTGAACAGTTAGAAAGTTCAAATAACCTTAATAAGTGCGCGAGCAGCTTGCTGCGCGCGCTGAGAAAAAAAATATAGTATTGACCATGAAATATGTGCAAAATTCGTAACTCTACCATGCTTCTGGGGGGGGGGCTTGGCCCCTCCCCCTCCCCTCCTAAATCCGCCTATGCTTATATATTAGATACAACTTACTTGGTGTGTCAAAACGTTCAACATTTCAATCAGTCTCCAATAACTTCCATACATTGAAAAAATGTATGAGATTCATTGGAGTCACGTTACCAACGCAAGGAAGCAAGTACCAACATAAAAAATAGTTTATTTTTTCTTATACACACCTCCTTTGACCTTTGAACATTGACAATAAAAAAAAACAAACTTAAAATTGACAAATTCAACATATGACATTGTTATTTGTTGATATTATGTAACTTGAGAAAATTATCTTTTTTTCTGCTTTAAACATTCGAATTTCTGGACTGGACAGCCGTGTTTTTAGTTTATATTCAATAGATTTTAGTTTGTTATAGTTTTTGGTTCATTTCGTACAGTTAACGTTCGTAATTCTTAGTGCCTGAAGAGACTGAAGAGTTATCGGCTCATCATGAGTCGGAACTCTCGCATAACACCGCATATGTGTAGTGTGTGGTAAATCTTATATAGTATGGAATCAACAACAGCATTCTACACATCATTTCCTTTGGATGAAAACAGGTAAGTTATAAGTCACAAACAGCCACCAATTGCTTTGGAGTAGGCATTTTTTCACCAACACCAGTTATTCTATCGCCTGAGCAGTGATGTGCAAACATTATTGTGCTTCGGTAGGAAAGCACTGTAATTAATGAAATTACTGGGCTGAAGAGTCTAAACATCTTGTGACTCCAACGAACTAGGGATGTAATAGAAGCAGAACTCAACTCAAAAAGTGATTCAACGCAAAGTACAACTACATGGGCGGGGCGTAAAAAGTACAACTTACCTGCCGCTCACACATCCTAATGTCTAATCGTAAAAAGGTCCAATTTTAAAATTGTCCCTTCATGAAAAACGTCCATTCGTAAAAATGTCCAATGACAAATTTTTATTTTATCCGTGGTCAGTGGTCAGTATCAGTATCAACAGAGACGTACCCAGTGAAAAATCTTCATTTCTAATGACAGCTGTCAAACTTGAAACGTCAATATCTCGGAAAATACTCGTCCTAGACTGACGGTGTCATAGAAGAAATTAAAGGTCTTGGAGTGATCTTCATTTCAGATGACAGCTGTCAAACTTGAAACGTCAATATTTCGGAAAATACTCTTCCGAGGCTGACGCTGTCATAGAAGAAATTAAAGGTCTTGGAGAGATCTTCATTTCAGATGACAGCTGTCAAACTTGAAACGTCAATATCTCGGAAAATACTCGTCCGAGGCTGACGGTGTCATAGAATAAATTAAAGGTCTTGGAGAGATCTTCATTTCAGATGACAGCTGTCAAACATGAAACGTCAATATCTCGGAAAATACTCTTCCGAGGCTGACGGTGCCATAGAAGAAATTAAAGGTCTTGGAGAGATCTTGTTTTGTCTTTCAAACTTGAAACGTAACAGTAGGTGGTTTAAAAGAAATAGAATGTTGATATCTAAGTTATTATTTAATTCCCTAAAATTATATAAGTACTCCTTCGTTTTGTCCATCTCGTTTGCACATGTTTGATTGAGTATTTCCGTTTCACTCAACACTGTCCGACTAAGTAAAATGACACCCCAAATGAATGAATGGGCGAGTTTATGTACAGAAAGAGCGTCTTGCTGGCCTTCTTACTTCGTTGTTTAAAAATAACCTTTTATGTTTTACAGATGCAGATGCTAAGAGTCGTAGAAGATCCTGAGCTTGTTTTTCGGCCCATTGAAAAACCTAGTCGGACGGGTTATGTTAAGTTTTTTGGTAGTAGTTTATAGATATAAGATTCGATAAGACCATTCTTGAGAAAATTATTATTATTTATTCCTGATTCCTGTATTATAACTGCTTGCGGTTTACTGTATAATAAAATATACGTTATGTAATTTTATTGTTCACAATATTTGTATATATTTTAATACTCATTGGAACATTATTTGTAAAAACAGCATTAATAAATTATATTAAAATATTATTTTGAAATAACATGACTTTTCTTTATTTATAAAATAAATAATAAAATCATCAATTTTCCCGTCCCGGTCGCGCCGACTATCGATATATTTTTATCGACCTGGCCATCACTAACAATCGACACTGCCCATCACTAATTAATGTCATACAACAGTGCAGGCAACATCAGAAATCAAATTTACATTTTACTTTTAGGTTGGTAAGGTGACTCCAATGAATTCAGTACATTAGGCGATTTCATTTTTTTTCTTCGGAGTTGACACTCTTATTTATATGCTCAGTGATTTCAATGAAGTGTGACGTAGACGACCACACCCAAAAGCTTATAAAGTATGAATTAAAAAAGCTTATGTATCGTGTTTACATCTCAGCATTTTTTTATTCACAGAGGACAGGATAATAATTCGGGTTTGAAATAATACGATCAATGAAAATAGTAAAATAGACATTTAATTCCATTTCAACTCGCAATAGCAACATTGAGTATTTATACTACATACAAACGCAACAAGGCACTGTTAAGGCGACGTCACACTACAACTAACTTACATCACAACATCTGTAAAAATGTTTATCTTGAAGCTGGTACACGATCCATACACATCTAGCAGGCATTATTAAATCTGCAGCTTTAGAAAGAGACACGTTGAAAAGGTTTGGAACGCAATGTGTTCGTATTAACGACCGACAAAAACTACCTTCAATTCAATCTCTACATTAATTAATAATAATAATAAATAAATATTTCAGGGCATTTCACACAGCGCCACCTAACCCCAAGCTAAGCAACTTAATGCTTGTGTTATGGTGGTTAGGATAACGGATATAATTAATTCTTCCCTGATTCCACTGAGCATCGTGCCGGAACACTGTCCGCTTGCATTTGTATGGATTCTCTCGAATTTGTATGGAACGTGTGTGAAGACGACGATAGGTCACGAGTAGTCATTATAACAAAAACTAAAAACCGTTTGTTTCTTTGTGTGGGTAGTTTTAATAAGTTTATTGACCTGTGACGTCACCCTATTGACAATTTTCAATTATAAATTGTTCGATTAGTTCGTGGTTTGGCCACGGTTTAGCACCATTCAAGTTTAACAAATTCAATTTTGGAGAATGCATTATAAAATATTGCCACATTGAAAATTTATTTCACAACATTTACAATATTAAATTATAAATTACATACAAAATGGCAACCCGCACATAATTTTTTTAGCATATTTAAACATAAAAAAAATTATATTGTTTTCATCGCGATATACACAATTCAAAAAGTATTTTTTAAACATAAAGTCGGATCGTATTTGTGCGTATTATATTTTACTATTTTCAATTTTGTGTTCTCGCGTTTTCTAACCAAAAGGAGTACAGAATATTGCGGGGCGCCACTATCGCAAATTTTAAAAGTTAGCATATTTATAACTTTTTAACGCCTCATAATTTCTCATATTTAATTCCTTAATTAAATATGTATTTATTTTGTCTAACAAATAAAAAATATTTAGGATATGAAATCCAGTAATTATCGAAAAAATTAAATTTAGGTTTGTAAAATTCCGCGGGACCTCTTTTGTGAAAAGGACTCTACACGTCACGCCAGTTTAAAAAAGAGCCAATCTCTTAAAAAAATGTATTGGGATGACGGTGGTTGTGGAAAAACGTTTGATAACAACTCTACACATACACATACATTTTATAGGTCTCGTCTAGTGCTCCAGGTCCGCACAAAAGTCCCAATCACAACATGACATTCAACAACAACTATTCATTAGGAAAGCATCTAAGCGGTGGTAATAAACACCATTAAAAATATCCAACTTTTATAACATTAACATTATTGTCAATAAGTACCAACTCTTTTATACATACAATGTTAAAACAAGCCCGGTAACAGGCCGAAAAAAACAAGTTAAAAAAAGCATGAAAACCTAAAAACAAAGCTCCACAAAGTGAAATTTACATTAAAAATCAAGCATTTTTCATACACTATTCAAAAATTCATTCATTGCCTTGTCATGATCTTATAAACGAACATCTAAAATACGCCATCTTAATAATAACAATTAATTGAAAAAAGAAATAATACTAATTTTAACTATAATACTGGCTGCGTGTGAACGCAACGTCACGACTCGTTTACATCGATCCAGTTACTGGAACAAACTATTTTTTTAATCTTGTATGTTTAGAGCATACACTATTGTCAATCTACATAATCTTCATAGTCACTGATTTATTCTGGGTCATATTTTAATATTTAAAATACTGGATCGATATAAATAAGTCCTTAAATCTGTCAAAATGTCAAATTTCATTAGTTATTTGACTAGTCGTCAAAAAAACCTTTTACAGGTAATTTTCAACGATACGAAAACTTTTAGTACATAATCGTGTTATAATAAAGAAATATTGAAAAATCTACATCAATATTATTGACATTTTCTTAATACATTTTTAATTTATAAAATTTTACTATAATAACATTTGAATTTCGAAGTATTTTCATAAGAATTTCATAAGTATAGTATTATAAGAAACAAGATAATTGACATTTAATAATACAAAATAATAATTATTAATAATGCATTGAGCCAGTGATTATTAGAAGCGTACGCGTATAAAATATTTATTAGAAAAAATTACAAAAGCACCGAGTTACTGGACACTTATACTTAATGCTCTGTTTACACTAATCCAGTAGTTACCGACTTGATTCACTACTGGCTTAGTCTAAACAAGGTTTTATAATAAATTATGCAACTGCTAAGTTATTAATACTCATATACCTACTTATATATATTTTTGCTATATAATAATAAACTTCCTTGCGTTGTTTAATAAACTTTGTTGTAAAATTGAAAATTTTCATCGATATTAATGCAAAAATGTATAGGTTATACGTATAAGAACTTAGCAGTCACACGAAAAATAAATAACTAAAACAATATAATTATAAACACTTACACCTAAACAGCGGTAGTGCCAAATATTGGGACCTTAATATAGAAATATAGCACTTGTTGCAACTGGGTAACGATTATATTCTTGTAAACAATGAGGGTAAAATACAGTATTTTTTTAAATTTTACTGACCATTTTTTAGTTGCCGATTCGATCACATTTTATTGATATTTTTATTAAATAGTTATCACGTTTATTGTATAAATAGTATTTTGGTTAATTTGAGCACTTGATTTATTCTTATGAGTAACAAAGATGTAGTAATAATTAGGTCGCACACATCCAACAGTACAATTACATAAAATCAATATTCAAAAGAAAAATCGATTCTTCCAGTTATTGTCTCAATTACTACTACAACTTTTTCAAGACGTTTCAGACTGAATAGTCATAACTAAATAATTAGTTTTGAAAACAGTCCTCTAAACTCAATATAGTTTTTGCGCTTTAAATAAATGTAATTCTATATAAATATTTGTTTCTAAATCAGTTCAAGACTAAATGCAAAAAATCAACATCACCGAGGTTTTTTTTAACAATCCGACTTGAAAATGTGGTCATATCTTATAACTTTATAAATGAGTATTGGCACATTGTATGAGTCACTTGATCTAGTCACTAGTATAATGTAAACGAAGCATTAATTTTGTTTTGGAAATCAAAGCAAAAAATATTGTCATAAATTAATTCATTAGTCGTGTTACAAAATTGTATAGTAATATTTAAATCTTAAAAAACAAAATTTAATCAAGATGGCGAGTTCTTCTTAAGATTTCCTTACACAGAAAGAAATACTAGAGGTACTTTTAACGGTATTTTATAATTATAGCTTAGCCTTTGACCACCTCGCGTGATGGTGACGAAGCGGTCGTAGATGGTAGAAAACTAAACCTAGAAGGGGGATAAATAACTCCCAGATCTACAATTACGCAGAAGTTGGACAGAACAGGCTAAAACAAGTTTGTTGACTTTTAACAACTCTTTTTCTAGAATATAATTAATGCTTTCAACAAATTGACTATAAGTCATCCTTAAATATTACTATACATTTTGTATATAATAAGTAATAATACATATTTCGTTGAGTTCAATTATTTTCTTACAAATTTCTAGTAATGTATAATTCACATTGAAAATAAGGCACACAGACAATATCACTTGCACTTGTTATATTTACATTAAATTATATTAATTTTATTCGTTATAGCCGATTAAGACCAATTAAGGATTTACAAAAAAAGATGAAGTAATACTCAAAGGGGTAATCTACAAAGAGTGATTTTGTAAAAATAGATGAATTAAATCATCTTCACATTTTTCTAAATAATATGATAAATGTATTTTCATAAATATGATTGGTTTGGCGTCGACCACGATCTTAGATCTTAAGCTATGATGCGGCCGTAGATGGTAGCAGACTTAACCTAGAAGGCGGGATAAAGCCCTCCCTGGCTTCACTGAACATCATGCCGGAACACGGTCACAATGACCGCTTGGCGACACGGTTTTGTCCAGTGGGTGGTAACTAACCACGGCCGAAGCCTGCCACCAGTATAGCGAGTGGAAAAACTGCACTTAACTAATTAAAGTCATTGGTGCGGGACCGGGATTCGAACTCGGTAGTCCAGATTTGCATCCGCACCACATAACCCCTTGGCCACAACCGCTTGTTATTGAATTTTACTTTTTTCTCTATACAGCAAAGTAAGATGACGAGCAAGACGCTGTTCTGATTGTACAGTCATAAGTTAAGCAACAGCTTGGCGACACGGTTTTGTCCAGTGGGTGGTAACTAGCCACGGCCGAAGCCTACCACCAGTATGAACTATTTTTTATGATATTTTGTTATAAAAATACAAACATAAAGAATTTTGAAAGAAGTTATAGTGTAAATTGTAACCCCTTTAAGTATTAATCTATTTGTAAAACCTAATTTAATTTATTTCGTCATACAAAACCTAAATTCTCATAAATTGGCCACATTTGATTATTATTGTCAATTATTGCGTTTATCCTTAATTATTTAATTTATTGTATTACATTTTTTAAATAAGTCATATTATTGTTATTACAGAATAAATAACAATTTTTCATAGTCGTTTCATAGATATATAGAAGGGCTTGAGTTTGAAAGTTTTGTAAAAATGTTATAATTCATAAATATGGCAAAAAAGTAAGCGAAAATGCTTTATGCGATAGTACCGCCGATTGTTTACCTCTAGTTTAATTATTGTAAAAAATAAAAATAATAAACATGACTAAATAAATTGAAAATTATTGTGAATAAATATACTGAAAAATTGAAATACAAAGTTGAAAATACTTACAAACTCAAGCCATCTTTCCTCAAATAATCTCTTTTAGCTCAGACCTCATCGGGCGCCATATTGTCATCGGTATCGTGATTGGAGGTGGGTGAATGAGCTGGGGGGGTGGGGGCCGGGGGGGACGGAGCCGGGGGCGAGGGGGCCGGGGGGGTGGGGGCGGGGGTGGGGGGAGCTTTGACTGTGGCCTCGAGCGCGCGGATGCGGTTCTCTTGCTTTACTATCACCGACTTCAGCTTGCGAATCTCGTCGACTAGGTCGCTTAGTTGCTTTTCCTGAAATTCGTATATTTTAGTTAGTGAGCTTATTGAATTTCTAGAGAAGCAGAGAGACCTTTAAAGACTAAATGAAAGTGTCAGTGGAGGTGCATTACAAACTAAACCAAAATAATCTTTCTTCAGTTTTTTGTTGGTCTTTTTGTTGGTTGCGCAGCCGCAGGCAGATAGGAAATAAATTAGATTTTCGCTTTTGATATACGCAAAAAAATGCACTAGATGACAATCGTTATCATTCGTTTTTCCACAACAACTGTCATTTCAGCACATTTTTTAGCGTTGGTCACAAGCGATCCGTGCTTGTCTAGCCCCACAGGCCTAATTTACAGGGAAATTGGGTTCGAAAGATCTTAACTCGAGAAACAATACTAGTAGATAGCTAACTTACGATGGCAGCGGTAACAGGTGGCGGTGTAGCAGAGGCCGGGGTAGTGTGTCCCTCGTCCCTGCGCTGGGCGGGTGTGGGCGAGCGGTCCTTGTCCTTGTCCTAGATAGTAGAATGTCACTTACAATGGCGGCAGTCACTGGCGGCGGTGTAGCAGAGGCCGGGGTAGTGTGTCCCTCGTCCCTGCGCTGGGCGGGTGTGGGCGAGCGGTCCTTGTCCTTGTCCTTGCCGGTGGCGAGTGCGTTCTTCTTGGTGACGTGGAGCTGGGTGGCGGCGCGCCCCGACACGTACCCGCCCTGTACGACAAGAGCACGCTCCTGGAGTTTGGTAGGGGGGCCTACGTATAGCATCTGTCTCTTGATGGTTTGTTGGCGGGGGTGGTTGGCTGGTGTGACTTTTTAACATGTTTTATGTAAAATTGTATGTCTTGACCTCTAGTCATTTATGGGGAATTTAGAGGTTGCTATTCGGAATGTGTTTAATATAGCTTCGTCATTACGTGCGCACGATATTCGTTCGTGTAAACGAGAACACGATACGACGAATGTAAAATAAATAATGTATTGTTATAATTAATAGTAAATTCGTAAAATTGACTTTTTGAATGTTTTTCCCGGTGAAGCTTTAAACTTTATAAATGGTATATAAAAGGTTTACGAAATGCAATAGGGATGTTGACACATGTTACGAATTCATATAAACTTATGTTTTTCACATAAAAGACAGTATTTAAAAACCTATAATCACATTTTAAGGATCTATTTACAATCCAAAATTGAATAAAATCAATTTTAATTTCAATAATTTTTACTTATTGTTACGCGAATGCGAACGCCAATCAGAGCGCGTGACGTCACACCACTGGCTGGACTTACGCTTCCTATGAAATGTTCCCGATTTCGATACATTTTAATTATTCATAACTCAAAAACCACTGAACCGATTTTGATGCAACTTATACGGTGCACTATGTTGGTCCGAATTTAATAAAAAAAAAAGTCAATTACCAAAATTTATTATTATATTTTCAGAGAGACATTTTAGTTATTGACTTTATTTTTGGTTTAAGTATGGACCAACTAAGGGCATAGTATAAGTTGCATCAAAATCGGTTCAGTGGTTTTTAAGTTATGAATAATTAAAATGTGTCGAAATCAGGAACATTTCATAGGAAGCGTAAGTCCAGCCAGTGGTGTGACGTCACGCGCTGTCAGATGACAGTTCGGAACGTTTTAGCCGGAATTCAAAAAATCATTTTTATTTTCGTATTTTTAAATTGAAATTTCATATATTTTTGCATAAAAATATGATATTCGTGTATGAAATGGGTCTATCTATCATATAAAAGCAATTCCAAAAATTAGTCAACATCCCTATTGTATTCTACATTTTAAGGATACCTTTTTTATTGGTTTCAAATCAGAATGGCTTTAAATTTAGATTTTCTGTAGACTGACACACGTTTTAATCCATAACTTGAAAAGCAGTCGACGAATTTCGCTAAAATATTTAAAATATTCGGCCAATACCGATACAAATTAGATCATGAGATATGTAGGGACCATACATACACTCAGCCAAAAAAATCGAAGGCTTATTTAAGTATTTGGGTTATGGATATACCACATAAAAAGATTCTAACATACTGTAAACATCTCCTTTTTGTTTCCGTCGTGGAATAGTAAAGATATCGGACAAAATTAAAATCATCGTGAAAATAAGAAATATACAATTTTATTAATGTTAGTACAAAATTTTTTAAACGTTATATTATAAGTTCACACCACACACAACATCAAAATATTAGGTCAGAGTTAAAATGTACTACATTTAATTATTAAAACTTTTTTTTTCAACTATAAAGCAATATTTGATTAGAAAAGTAGTGCAGTTAAAAATGTAGTACACGCAAAAGCCAACAAAACATCAAGAAAAAGATTTATTTATTTACAAATAATGTTCTTAAAAAAACATTAAAAAAAAAAATGTTAAATTTAAAATGCTTAAGCCGGAAACACATTATTAAAACGCGACGCGACACCACGTCACGACACTCGTTCGGATTGGTTCGTGGCGTCACGTGACACGCCACCCAATCCGGACGGCTGACGTCGCGTCGCGTTTTAATAATGTGTTTCCAACTTAATTCCATATTTCAAACATCACTTACCTGTTTATTAAATAAAACAATGCAAAAACATATGTCAAAAACCATGCTACTTAAAAATTATAATAGTCTGCCCAATCATTGTATTTTTTCAGTTATTTTATCAGTATTTTATACAAAATATGTTAATAATAATAATTAGAAAAGGTAAATAATATTATGCAGTTTATATACATTTGTCTTAACATTTCCAAATTTGTGAAATGATTTATGTTGGACAGACTACTACATACTAACTCTACTAAAACATAATAATTCTTTATCGCCCTTAAAAAGACTTTCGACCTCAATTCTTCTTATCTCTTCTCTGAGATCTTATATCGAAACTCAGTGCGTTTTATCAGTCTTAG
This sequence comes from Hemithea aestivaria, assembly GCA_947507615.1. Classification (NCBI taxonomy): domain Eukaryota; kingdom Metazoa; phylum Arthropoda; class Insecta; order Lepidoptera; family Geometridae; genus Hemithea; species Hemithea aestivaria. The sequence continues at coordinate 1,351,070 of OX382343.1, forward strand.
CCAGGTACATAGGCTTTTTTTTATATAATCAATTATTATATATCATCATCAGTTTCATCCCTCAAACACATCAGTCTTAGCTAACCTTTTAAAATTCATTTTTAGCCTTTGACTACGATCTTAAGCGATGCTGAATGCTGTGGTCAAATATCGTATCAGACTAAACCTAGAGGCGGAATAAATGTCTCCCAGACACAACCGAGAATCGTGCCTGACGATCGTGCTGTGAGTCGTAATGACCATTTGATTTCTTGAACGCATGGCTATCAGATTACTTAGCTACTTCAGCGCCTTCTTAATCTCAGCCCACTTTATCCTTCTTAATAATTTCACTCTACCTTACAAGGTTTTATGTTTCTCACCTTACCCAGCCTACGTTATAAATGTCCTACGTTGCCAAGCCTACCTTTCTCAACTTCCCTTCCTCAGCCTACCCTATTAATGTCAGTGTAATCCTACCTTCCCTACTTACCTTCATCCCACCTCCCGCTAGCCTACGTTATCAATGTCCTACGTTTCTGAGCCTACCTTTCTCAACTTCCCTTCCTCAGCCTACCCTATTAATGTCAGTGTAATCCTACCTTCCCAACGTACCTTGATCCCGCCTCCCAGTTAGCATACGTTACCTTGAGCGACATGGTGCAGGGCTCAGCCTCCTCCCCTGCGATCCACTCGTCCGCCGTCAGGCTCGCCTCGTCTGACAACGTACCTTGATCCCGCCTCCCAGTATGCATACGTTACCTTGAGCGACATGGTGCAGGGCTCAGCCTCCTCCCCTGCGATCCACTCGTCCGCCGTCAGGCTCGCCTCGTCTGACAACGTACCTTGATCCCACCTCCCAGTATGCATACGTTACCTTGAGCGACATGGTGCAGGGCTCAGCCTCCTCCCCTGCGATCCACTCGTCCGCCGTCAGGCTCGCCTCGTCTGACAACGTACCTTGATCCCGCCTCCCAGTTAGCATACGTTACCTTGAGCGACATGGTGCAGGGCTCAGCCTCCTCCCCTGCGATCCACTCGTCCGCCGTCAGGCTCGCCTCGTCTGACAACGTACCTTGATCCCACCTCCCAGTATGCATACGTTACCTTGAGCGACATGGTGCAGGGCTCAGCCTCCTCCCCTGCGATCCACTCGTCCGCCGTCAGGCTCGCCTCGTCTGACAACGTGTCAGGGTACAGGTCCTCTTGGAACAGCTCCGATTTACGAGGCACCGTCATTGATACCACCTGCAAAAATAATTTAGTTAAGGGAAACATGGAAACTAATAGAAAGTAGTAAAGTAGTAGTAGTAGTAGTAGTCCAGGGGTAGACTTCCTTTGCAGGAGGTCGTCTAGGTGGGTACCCCAACAGTGCCAGTTATTCTACCCCCTGAGCAGTAATGTGCAAACATTACTGTGCTTCGGTAGGAGGGCACTGTAGCTAGTGAAATTACTGGGCTAAAGAGTCTTAACATCTTATGACTCTTGAGTAAGAAGCGTTGGTGCAGTGCACCTAGAATTGCACATCATTGTGAAATTCTGGGTAGCACTGTACTGATTATGGGCAGCGTTATCTCTTAACATCAGGATAGCGTCCTGCTCGTCTTCTTACTTCTCCACATTAAAAAAAAAAGTAATAGAGCCAAAAATTTGCGAATAAATGAAACTCATAAGGCGATCAATGAAAAACAGGTCAATCCTTGGACAAGTAACATAAAAACAAATACTTTACATATTACTGAACAGAGGTGTAAGATGTAATGTTTTAGCGCGGTAAATAGAGATTTACCATAAAAATACGAAACCCTAAAAAGATTATTAAAAACATCCATCATTACTCGAAAATATTGAAAATGAAAAACATTATTAATTTGATAAGTGTTTACCTGACAGAGTCCAGAGTTGTTCAGTCGGTAGAACTTGGCTATCTCGCAGGTGGCCACGTCACAACCACGCTTCGGCATCATACCGATACCTAATACATTTACAGTACAATCAAATGTTAACAATTACTGACTTATCTAATAATATTAATAAAAAGGCGAAAGTTTATGTGTGTATGTTTGTTTCTCTTTCACGATAAAACCACTGATTCGATTGCGACGAAATTGGGGTATATAGATAGCTAGAACCCTGAAAGACTATACTTTCTAAGTATTATCCAGATTTTTGTTTAGGTTTATGCTCTGCTACATTTCTCTCTCTGCTACGTTATAAAATTAATAATTAATAGTCCAAAATACACACAATTTTAGGACAAAAAATACTGAATAAGAATTTAATTTTTAAAGCTTACCTCTTTGAGGATCTGGTGTTTGGAAAGTGTTGATGTAATGAACGAAAGGTGGTTCGGGTGTCACCTGCAATTAATATGTATAAATATGAACAAATATACAAGTATACAACTAGAAATAAAATAATAGATTAAAATAATATATTTATACGCAAACGTAACGCATAGTTCGAACTGGTGAACAAATTGGGTTGAAATTTGGTACGTAAGTATATAAATATTGTGACGTAGACATAGAACTAATAAAAGAAATTCTTATCGTGAGCGACGTATACAAGCCAGTATAAATACAAGTGGTCACACAATGCTCCCTTGGGAAACACCGCAATTTTCTCTACATTTTCACACCAACAATATCAAATGCCTCACAGACATCAAGACTATTTCGGGTTAAAGAATCTTTATATCTCATAAAAAAGTTTACAATTTTACTAACATGAGAAACTTATTCTAAATTTAGGTAGTAATTTCTTATAATGTCGCGTTGTACATAAAATATTAAAATGCAATATTCATAAAATATAATATGAGTGCGTAAAAACATCGAACTTAACTGCATAATATCAGGAAAATATATAAAATAAAGGCAACTATTTGATGTTTGATCGATACTATTTACCTCAAAGTATCTGATAACGGAGTCTCCCTTGCCACAGAGGTATATGAGGTTGGTGTCGGGGTCGTAGAGCGGGAACATGACGCCGTTGGAGGTGTCGATCTCGACCGTCACGATCGGCTCTGAGAGTGCGTCCGGAGTACGCAGCGAGTACTGACGCTCGGACATGCGGCTGAAACTGGAAGGAAGGCATGTTTTTTTGTACAATAGCTCAATAATAATTTCTTTCATAAGGACTAAAATTTAGTTTAGATTACATAACTCTTAGCTCTGTGGTTTTTCAACCACAATTTAGTGCGAAAACTTATGATGAAACACAATAATTAATGTAATCAAAAATTTAGAAATTGGTCTTATCGATATGCGGCAATGACCCACACTGCGTCTATAGACGACGGTAACCGCATGGCGGGCCGTATGATGGTGTATCGGTCTTCAAAAGAATTGAAATTGGTAACATCTTACCCTGTGGTGAAAACAAGTCCATGTTTAAGGAATATAGCGCGTGACGCCTTGCTTCCCTCGTGGGCAATTGCTTCAGACTCCACCTCGCCTTTACGTGGGTCGATAATCCTGCAAACGAGAGGTATGACTGTAAGCACCTAGATTAAAACAAACCGGACTTAGAATCACTCCCTTGTGGAACACCACATTTTACCATACATTTTCACATGAAAAACATCAAACGCTTCACAAACGTCAAGAACATTCGACGAATCTTTTTAGTGACATGTTATTTATTTAGAAATGAATCTGAGTTGCAAGATTTCTACTGGGTATACATTATACATGTATAGTTACATACAAAGTGTTTGTGAGCCTGTAAGTTTTCTTGCTCGTGCAGAGATTTAAAATGGAACTAAATAATTGTAATATGCAAAAGTCCCTCATTGAAGCGTATTTGAATGAATGAATTTCGAATTTGGACAATTATTCCACAGGCACTTATGAACTAATAATGCAGAAGACACTTGTTCAAAAGTACAATCCACAGGAAGACTGGTGTCCAGAAGTAGACTGACCTGATCTTCTTGTCCCTGCAGGTGGTGAGCAGCTTGGTGCCGGTCCAGTTCCAGCAGGCCGAGTAGATGAGGTCGGGGTGGCAGTCCAGCGTGATCAGCGCCTCGCCTGTGCCCACGTTCCATATCGCTATCTATTAAACAAGTAAGAAAGAAAGAAAATTATTATTAAAAGAAACACAGGCACAAGAATATACAGGAATAAGAAACAGAAATACCAAATCATCATACGTTAATTGTTCATCTATTGTACACTAAAGTAAATGCATTAATGTATTAATCCAACTCCAAGATTCCTTTTAAAATGCGAGGGTGAGACATACGTTTTAATTCATAGCTTTTAAATCGAACGACTGATTTCAATTGAAATTGAAATGTTTTCTTTAGAAACTACTTACTTCTTACACTAGTGGTACATACGAATATAAAGCAACGGTAACTGCTCACTGCTCACCATCTAGCTAGCCGTCTGCTTGTGTATTTTAAAACACAAAGGAAAATGTGTAAGTAAGAAGATGTGATGAAATGCAGTCTGTGCCTATAAATGTAATGACACTTAGCATGTAATATATAAAAATGTGTGTAATTGTTAGTAAAGGTGTACAATATGTTGGCATGCTTTAATAAATAAATAAATAAATGTGTGAAGATTCAAACCATGATCAGCAAATGATCCTTTTAGCTCCAATTCCCCTGTAAAGTATCAATTGATCCCGCCTATAAAACCCCTGCAAAGTATTAAGTGATCCTTCTACCTGCAATTTCCCTGTAAAGTATGAAGTGATTCCTTTGACCAGCAAGTTCCTCAATAAAGTATCAAAGTACCTGGTTATCTGAGCCTGCAGTGAGGAGAACATTCTGTGCGGTGGGGTGCCACAGCACGAGGCCGACGCGGCGCTGGTCACCAGGTCAGCCTGGGACATTATACTGCAACATCTCTACTTCCCCTGTAAAGCCAGACCCACCTGGTTATCTGAGCCTGCAGTGAGCAGTACGTTCTGTGCGGTGGGGTGCCACAGCACGAGGCCGACGCGGCGCTGGTGGTACACTAGATCCACGACAGGCTCCGTCAGCGTCCGGGATAGACCACCGTCGGGAATCTGCCACACCTGGGACAATAATATACTTTTCATTAATGGCTGGATGAGGACAAAATATCATATACCTTACAGACTAACATACATAAAATTTTATAAACTTAAAAACTAGGTGACATGTAGCGCCGGCGACGTGTTGCGCGCAGAGTCAGCAGGAAGTCGACCTCGGAATTTCCGAAACACGACTCCCTGCGGCCAGAAGTCCTCCTTCATGAAGGTCGGCAGACGGCTGGTCGGCACCCTCACCACGAAGGAATTAAAATTCGTTTTGTGGCGAGATTCTAGCCGTTCTACCCTCAGAGTGAAAGAGGTCCTCTTTCGGACGTAGTCTATGACGTCCACGGCTTTTTGATCGGCTTTTTGATTTGTTGTGGACCTTTGGTCGTTTGTGTGCTTATCTTAAAGCAACGACCTGAAATAATCTCTCTCAATAATCTCATCTCATCAAGTCTAGATAATGCCAAGAGCCGATGACTAGGTAAGATTTGAATTTTGTTGCAATCGTTATTATGATGTTTTAAACTACACTTGGAAAGAGGGCACGTCTTCACTTCTTATTCGATTCCAATGTAACGTGTGTATACTCGTATAATATATCGTCTATGACCTCTACACTGGAAGTCTGGAAGGAAAGCTTTGAAGTGGACTGAGTGAACATTTCCAGGAAGCCTCCTGGATATAAACCTTGATGCAAATGAAGGGAATGTAGAATACTGGCAAGTTCTAAATTCCATACAGCTTTTCTTTTTGAGTTTTTATCAAGTTTACCTTAACAACACAGTCCTCGGAGCCGCTAGCGATGACATTGTCGTTGTGTGGACACCACGCGATATCTAGCACGGGGCCCTTGTGTCCGCCCACTAGGGGATGGTCTGCGGGAATACGCCCGACCTGCAAATAAAGAAATCACTGTTAATTCAGATGAACTTACAATATTGGGTATTAAATTAATGTGAAGGAAGTAAAAGTATATTTTTGTTTATTTGTATACACCGCAAAACGACCAGAGGGTCTATAGTCTTATAGCCCAAATGTGAGATAAACTTGACTTTATATTCCTAGTCTATACCCCCAGTCCCATTGTTGGATATACATATAGATCTTTCCCAAATTTCTCCGCGCATCGCAATCCTGCGCCAGGCTAGTGCATCCAGAGGGCCTAATGCCTATCGCGCACTGTTACTATTAATCGACAAAAATGTCCTTACGAGTCATCGGTCCATCATTTTACGAAATCGGATCGGATGTAATGCGAAAGCGCACTAACAAACCACTAACAGCATTAACTGACATAATTTCTGATCATGAAAAACTATATCTGTACTAGTAAAAATTTCGCATTTTTTTACATAATATTATAATGATCTAATTACACCGGCAGCCAAAAATACTTTCTCTGTGCAACAGTGAAAGTCCCAATTAGCCGGTGGGTGCGCACAAATAATTAGATACTTGAATCTTGGCGCCGAGTGGTCACTATTCACAATAAATCTAGAGTAAGTGGGTGTGACCTTCTTCCGGAAAATGCACATTTCGCAACTGCAATTTAATCCCAAACGATATTATATTTAGCCCAAGCTTTCCCACAGATGGGAAAAGGCCATTTTGTTGAGGGGGGGAAATGCCTAGGTACAGGCTTTCCACCACGAAGACGACGAAAGGGGACTTGTATCCACTAAGGACCTTTCTCGAACAATTCTCCGCCGAAAAACGATGAGATGGGGTCGCGGTACCATTCAACATAAAATAATAACCCATCTCTATCTATCTATCTAGGTAGAGGCTTCACCCAAATTCCTCCATACCTTTAGTTCTAGCGTCGCCTTTGGCAAGAGAAGGACATTTTGCGTTTTTATGAAGGTTGTTATCGATAAAAAAAAAAAAAAAAATGTATTTTTTTTTTGTGTAATAATTGTATTGTTTCTTTTATGTGTGGCAATAAATGATTTTTATTCTTATTCTTAAAACTAAAAAGATTGGCGTTAAAAAATAACATATTCTAGCGTATACGTCCCTCTGGTTTGAACCTCACGATATATCTTTGTGCCAAATTTCCACTCAACTAGTTCAGTGGTTAACCAGCTCTACCACGATTGATCAGATTTAAAAAAGGAGTAATTTTCAAATCAGTATTTTATTAGGAGATTAGGAAGTTAGGATAACGATAGTAAATCTTACAGTTTTATCATATACCTATTTGTGATTCAGTAATTTCTATGATATAGTTCAAGTATTTAGATAGTGTGACGTCATCGAGCAGGTGGCCAGGTGATTTCGGCGATTTATATCCCATAGTTTGATCCAACGTTTGGCAAATACTTGGCTATGTTTTTTGAGAATATTATGGACCAATTTTTCGGGTAGAATTACAACATTGTATTGAAAATCAAACGTACAGGTCTTTTGGTGAAGATATTTTGTAATGAGTGTACCTATAATACAAATTAAATATTATTTCAAGAATACTACGGCCGATGACGGCCATGTTGTAATACTATATCTAAGCTGTGCATTTTAACAAATATTTATTTTTTCATATCAATGAATTTTCAGAGATAACAATGTGTGTGTATATCCGGTACCTAGATAAAATGGACTTTAAACATGGAAGGCGTCTATCGTTTCCTGTTCCAATTTCAAACTAAACATTTTTTTATTCTCTATGGATAGTTTGTGACTACGATGTTGACTGAAAAAAAAAACAGTTAAATGCCGATGTGGCCTTAAATTGTAGTAGACTTTATTTGTTGGCGGTATAAATACACTTCCTAAGATTCACTGACCATCGTGCCGGGACGTGGTGTTAATGACAGCTTGGCGAAACGAAGTTTTCCAGTGGGAACCAACTATATCCACGACTAAACCTTACCAAAAGTGGAAAAACCGCACACAATATTATATAGTCATTCAATCCAATCTTATTATATTATTTTATTTTTCTATCTATTTTTATATTATCACTTGCCAATGTTTCTGTGTGTATGTCTTGTTGCAAATAAAGTTATTTCATTCTTTCATTAGTGCAGCACCGAGATTTGAACTCATATTACAGAATCCGAAACCACATAACCTTTTGCCCAACTCCGCATCAAACATTGGTTCGTCAGAACATTGGCCCAAACGTTTGCCCAAAGGCCTGCATTAGATGGCTTGACGCCAAATGTAATTTGCATAATTCGAAGCCGCCGGCTTGTCTTAACGTACACATTAACACGGTTTCGGTGGTTTAGTTCTTAAAGCGACACTTCTCATGTGTCGCGAGTTTCTGGGACATCACAACGGATTTGATTAAAAACATTTTTTTAGGGTTGACACGTCGAGGCCGCGGATGAGTGCTTCGGCGTACCCGCTGCCCCGGCATTATGGCGTCCCGCAGGAACACCCCCAGGTTTTTTAGTGGGTATCCCCGCCGCTCCCATCTTTGGCGGGGGAGTCCCAAATACCGCCCCGCGCCCCCCGGCGTTGGATGATGATGCGTAACGCATTTTTCCTGGGTCAAAATAAAAAGCTTTGATGGCGAGATCCAAGATAAAGATTTCGGGTTGTAGATATCCTAAAGCTACCTTTCCAAAACTAAAGGATATGTCAGCCAATAGAGTATCACTATTCTCGCGAACAAATCGCCTGACCAAATAGTTCGATGTTGTAATGCTAACCATGTGACAATATAATGATTTCTAAAACCACGTGAAAGTTCAATCTAAATGATATGAACCGCCGCCCAAACACTGGACTAGCGTCATAAAGGACTCAACTATAAAGAGTGCGCATTGCCGGAGGTATGCTCTCGCCGATGATATGCATTGACACTGCATAACACACGACACATGTCTTTGAACCCATGAGTTTCTACTTTGAACGAGCCAATCAAAACTAGAAACTACTAGAAAGATGGCTACCATCTTTGTAATTTTATTGTCTTTGAACCAAAGAATTTCTATTTTGAAAGAGCCAATCAAAACTGGCCAACCGCCGCTCCCCGCGCACTCCGCTATGTTTTGGCGATTTTGTTTTCATACATAATATCACGAAAGCGGGGTCTGGTTTGGTCTATGTTAGCGCATATATTTCAGAAGTGGCACATTTTTTGTCCACCAGGCTGCGCAAAAAGTCCAGAGTCGTAGGAATTAAAGGCGCGCGTTTTATTCACGAGTCTGCCTTTTCGCAGATACCAAAATACAGTTCTATTACATCATTGTCTCATTATGGTATCGGCGGATCAACAAACTTAACGTTTTGTGAATTACTGGAGTGGCTATTTTATTATATTTCTGCGATGCCAACAACAACATTTGCCGCCCTTTCCTTTTTATTAAAATGTGCAGATAACTGAAGAATGTAAGTAAAGATGGCGTAAATGAAGATGTTGTAGAGTTATTCAGAAAGTTATATTGGCGTCTAATTAGAAACCACAGGTTGTATAACTGCACAGCGTGCAACATTTTAGAGCAAGTTGTGAAGTAGCGCTTCCCCACCTAAAAACTTATAACCCAAACTTATCTTTTCAATTTTTATTTCATCCCTAACGCAAAAAAAAACTATTATTTTTTATTATTCAAATGTTTATAATATTTCTGAACTTGTAAAAATCCCTACTGAAAAGTGGTAAGCTCCACAGGTGTAAATATAAAAAGAAGGAAGACTCTGTACCTGCTTGGTAGTCAGTAGTCAGTAAGAAATGTACAGTTGTGTTAATGTAACTCAAGAAACTGTTTTGCGAATTTGATATGCGAGTGCAAAGATCGCATAAGGGCAGTGCAGGCTTCCATTTGGGACGGAACCGGCCCGCTTCCGAGCCTGGCCAGTCAGGTCAGCTCCGCTTATACGTCGAGCTGCAGCTTTTTCGATTGATCCGAGTAAGGCACTTGTCTTACTGTCGGCGAAAGCGATTTTTGTCGCTTATACTCGTATACGTTGAAATAGGTGGAAGTTCTAGGTGAGTAAAGAGATATCTTATCTTATCTTATATAGGGGGCTGAAAAAAAAAGTCAGCAACACATCGACCCATTGGGATCTATTGTGTTCACCCCTTGCCTACCGTTTCTTACTCCTCAAAGAAGTGGTTTATTAAAGTGGTGATCCCACTAAGAGAAAGAAACCTGTACTCCTCCGGTTTGGGGTACGCTGTCCCAAGGAGGCTCATGCGTTTCGTAGCCAGTACGTCGCATTCGCATAAAATATGCTCCATGGTTTCTGTACCCTCGCCACAGGCTCTACAATCGTTTGTTGTAGTGAGCCTCATTTTGAACAGCATGTCGTTGGTTTCATAATGCCCAGTTAAGGCACCAATGATTGCTCTTCCTTTGTTTCTTCCATTATTCAGAATGAATTTAGAAGCATCTTTATAGCTGTTACCTAGGAATTTCTTCGAATGTCTCAGCCCTTGACTGTTTTCCCACTCTTGCGTGTGTTTTAAATCAGCATATTCCTTTATGGCCATGTTGATGGTGCATGCAGGCAAGCCCATACTAGGTTCAGGTCCATGCATAGCATTTGCTGATCCCCTTCTAGCAAGCTCATCAGCCTTCTCATTCCCTTCTATACCTACATGGCCAGGTACCCAAACTAGTCGTACTGTGTTGCTTCGGCCTAATTTATTAAGGGCCTTCACAGCATCCAGGACCAGCTTCGAGCTGACTCTGCAGGAATTTAGGGCCTTTAGTGACGCTTGACTGTCACTGAGAATGTAGATGATTTTATCATTTACATTCCTCCTTATGTTTTCTTCAGCGCATGCTATAATAGCATACATCTCTGTCTGAAAGACGGTTGTGTATTGACCCAGACTGTTCCAGAGTTGGATATTTTCCGAGTATATACCTGCCCCTGTACCGGATCCGGTTTTTGAACCATCCGTGTACCATATGCAGCATTCTGCGTCTTGTGTGCGTAGTTGCTGCTTCCAGTCTTCCCTTGAGGGAACATGTATTTTGAAATTTCTTTTGAAGATTTTAATGTGCGGCATTACGTCGCTGATCATGTTCATCTTCCTTTGTAGCTCTTCATTGAGCTTCATTTTTGTGTGCCTTGTTGTTGGCCTATTGAAGTCATGAACTCCTATAGCTTGGAGTCTGTATAAGGCTTTGATCGCCTCCTGTTGAATGACTAGATGAAGAGGTTTAAGGTTTAGGATTCTATCTAGCGCCTTACTGGGCGTAGTCTTAAACGCTCCTGTGATAGCCACAGTGGCCATCCTTTGAATTTTGCCTAGTTCCCTTTTACAAACCGTAAGTTCGGTTCTAGGCCACCATACCACGCTGCCGTATGTTAGTATTGGGCGCACCATTGAAGTGTAGATGAAGTTAAGTACCTTGGGCTTAAGTCCCCAGATCTTGCCATATGCTGATCTACACATATTGAAAACTCTCATAGCTTTTTCTGTCACCTTTTTGGCGTGCAGATTCCACGTGAGCTCCTTGTCTAAGGTCATACCGAGATATTTTACTTCGGTAGCCCATTCTAGCTCTGTGCCAAATAAACGTAACTTTTTCAAATTACCTAGCTTCCTCTTCCTTGTAAAAGGAAGAACCGTAGTTTTGCTCGGATTTATGGAAAGATGGTTAATATGACACCATTCTTTCACTATCTTTAAAGCCTTTTGCAAAAGTTCCGATACAATTTCCGGAAATTTGCCATTGATCATTACTACTATATCATCTGCGTATCCTACAGCATAGCAGGCTCCTCTGTTTAATTTAGTAAGAAGGGAGTTTACCACCAGACACCAAAGTGTTGGTGACAATACCCCTCCCTGAGGACAGCCTTTAGTAGTTGTCGCATAAATTTCATCCCCTAGTAAAGAGGATCCTATTCTCCTTCCCCTCAGCATGAAATCAATCCACTTGCATAGGGTACGGTTAATGCCGTGTTCATTGGCGGCCTTCATAATCGATTCAAAAGTTGTGCGGTCAAATGCTCCCTCAATATCTAGGAATGCCGCCGCGCAAATCTCTTGACCGTCAATAGCTTGTTCTGCTCTTGTGACTACGTAGTGTAGTGCGGTTTCAGTAGACTTCCCGGATTGGTACGCACATTGTAGCTTATGAAATGGTTTCTTTGCCAGAGGACCATCCCTTATGTATTCATCTACAAGTTTCTCCAGGGTTTTTAGTAGAAAAGATGAGAGACTTATTGGACGAAACGCCTTAGCCTCTTCATAGCTTTCTTTACCTGGCTTAGGAATGTATGTTACCTTTACTTCTCTCCATATCTTTGGGATAAACCCAAAGGCTATGCAGGCCTTAAAGAGCCGTATGAGATGCGGGCCTATTGTGGGAAGACCCCGTTGTAGTAGTATTGGGTATATGCCATCTGGTCCCGGTGCTTTGAACGGTTGGAAGTTTTGCACAACCCAATTAAGTTTTCGTTCTTCTACTACCTTTTTAGCCGTGTCCCAGTCTGCCTTTACTGTTCTCAGATTCTGTTCTGATGCAGGCATGTGATCATCTGTATCCGTAGTATCATGAATTCTGCAGTCTGGGAAATGCGTCTCTGTCATGATCCTTAGAGTTTCTATACCTGTTTCCGTTAGTTTCCCATCTTTGGTCCTAACAGCGTTTAAAGTTATGCTCTTGCTTGCAGATATTGCCTTGACTAATCTCGAGCTTTCAGGGACTGTATTAATGTCCTGGCAATGAGATTGCCACGATTTTCTGTATGCCTTGCGTACCGCCAGATTGTACTCAGTTAGCGCTCGTGAATATTCTTTGAAGCACTTTTTAGACTTTGCTTCATTGAAGACTTGGCGAGTAGTCTGTCTTTTCTTTTTTAGTTCTGGCGTCCACCATGGAACCTTTACTCCTTTTGCTACCTTCTCTGGGCAGCTTGCGTACCATGCTGTGTTGATGGCTCTGTTGATTCTTTCAGCTTAAGAGATAAGACATGCAGGTAGTACTTAATTTTCTGTTTATGTAACTAAAAATAGAATGTAGATCCAAGTGATTTTTTTGGTGAAGCTATTCCAATATCTAGAGGTAAAACAAAAAAGGGCAGAACTCGCATTTTCTCCAAATATTACTTAAAAACAATTCGAATATCATACACTAGCTGCATCCAGAGGTTTAATCCGCTTAAATAAAGCCTATTGTGTTATTTTGCGGTCTAAGGTACTCTTCAAACCCCAGAATTTCCTGGTGTCAGATACCAATACAGCCTAGCCGTTTATTTAGGCGTCAAAAAGTCCATATTATTAATTTTCACATCTTTAAACCAGGTAGGTTATTATACATAGATACTACTATTATGGAATATTTACTGAAAATTCACTTTCTAACAGCACCCTTTTTAAAAATTCACTTGTACGTATTAGGAGTTCTAATTGTAGTTAGTTTCTTATTCTTAGCAAGCATAATATTATCGTCAATCGCTTATCGCTAGCGGTGAGACAAGAGCCTAGTCCTTTAGTTTTGGATGTGTTGACTTACAGTGATTTATTATTTTCATCTCCTTTTAAGATGTCCACTTTTTATGGAATAATTGGGACGATGAGACAATCTAGTTGGTGAAACTTTTCAATTGGTTACCGTTACTTTCATTGAAGTATTACTAGAAATATATTCTTAGATATTTTAATCGACTTCAAAAAAGAAGGAAAGTTTTACAATTTGTTGGATTTTTTTTTTATTTACGAGTAGGTTCACCGATTACTCAGAAACGCCTGAACTGATTTAAAAAAAAAACTTTTTTGTTTTAAAGGGTCGATGGTGCCACTTTTTTTAAGTGTCAGTGCAATTATAAGTACCTTAATTTATTACATTAGAACATCGATTACATCTTACTAATATTATAAACGTGAAAGTTTGTAAGAATGGATGTCTGGCTGTGTGTTTGTTACTCTTTCACGCCCAAACGGGTGGACCGATTGAGCTGAAATTTGGTATACAGATAGCTTCGACCCTAGAATAATACATAGGCTATAGAAAAGTGGGTAAAACCACTGGGCGCAGCTAGTATAATATACATCATTATATCCCCGAAACAGTCATATCAACTATCAACTCATGCGCAGAAAATTAGACATCAGTCAGAATCTATTCCTGAATTATAAATTCCTATACATATAATAAAAACATATAGTGGAGGTGTGTGCCATCAACACAGTATAGAGTAATGAGTGCGATAATGTCAACTCATTATTGTCTCGTATCGCCTCTAATTGCTACCAGTTCTAACCAACTGATGAGTCTATGGACAGTCCGTGGGTCTTCTTTCAAATTACGTTAGGAATGGTTTGACGACAATGACAAAACAACATGTTTCCTTAGGGGGATAGACTTCCTTTGTAAGAGGTCGAGTAGGTGGGTACTGGGCACTGGGTACCCCAACAGTGCCACTTATTGTATCTTATGACTCTTGGAGTAAGCAGCGTTGGTGCAGTGCACCTAGAATTTGACATTGTGGAATACTGGGTGGACCAGTGCTAATTATTATTATTATGGCCTGCGTTATCTACCACCGGGAGAGCGTCTTTCCCGTCTTCTGGCAACGTTGCTTAATTTTTAGTTGCCTATGTGGTCGGAAAACAAATAGATTTTGACGATTTCTGACTGGTTTAAAATTAGAGTAACTTCAGAATTTTACAACATTGTGGAATCCTGGGTGGACCAGTAGTGATATTATTATTACGGGCCGCGTTATCTACGACCGGGAGAGCGTCTTAATCGTCTTCTTACTTCGTTGCTTAATTTTTAGTTAGCTATGTGGTCGAAAAACAACAATTTCTGACTGGTTTAAAATTCCTTTTTTCCGGTTAAAAAGTATCCTCATACAGTGTGGTGTGTGTTACATCCATTATTCTATTATGAATGAGTTCACCGTAGAATAGCTGGCAACATTGCACACGTTGCGAGTGTTGCTTTTCTGGGCGCGCGTGGGAAGGCCCTCGATTTCCGCGCGTTATAACTCGGGAGCTTCGTGCGGAATGAGAAAAGTCCGAGAGCGAATTATAATCAGGGTATTCTTCTACCGGCGCGCGACCATTTCGCTAAAGTTTGGCAAAACAAATTTTCAATCAGTAAATTGTACGAATTTGTATTTCAAAGTCACCGACATAGCCCCAGCCCAACGGATTAACAAGCTGAAGTGGTAATGGGCAGGCCACATAGCGCGCCGAGCGGATGGCCGATGGGCTCGAGTGGAGACCACGGCATACGAAGCGTAGGACGGACAGACGACCTTATAAAAGGTCGCCGGAAGACGCTGGATGCAACCAGTACAAATGGAAGTCCAAAAACCTGAACATAGGCCTCCCGCCTATGTTCAGGTTCAGCAGTGGACATCTTACGGCTGAGATAAATGAATATTTCAAAGTTCGTCACCGTGCTAGCAAGAAGTGTCTATGAGGAGACGAGCTAATCAGGTGTCTGACGGTCATCACAATTGCCCATATTAGACATAGTGCCACGCTGATTTTTGAAATGCACAATTCGTAACGCACCGTACAGCGCTTGTCACCCTGATATATGCGTTGTTGAATCTTTTTTTATGTTAGAGACAAGCAAACGGCCCGCCTGATTGTGAGCGGTTACCCATGGACGTCTGCAACACCGTGGTATTAGATACGCGTTGTCGGTCCATCTCGTCTCTGTAATTTTGCCCTTCAGCTCGGAACACTGAAGCCTTAATAATAATTGGGGTTTACACTCCAACAGAACAGGTTACCCTACTTACACTGTCAGAGTCAAATCACAATTTATAGGGTGTGTGGCCAACCTATATGTAGCAGTTTCAGGTCGCCGAGATTACTACAGGGCCTGCAACATGACCTAAAGACTGCCTCCTACATGTCTTACAGGAAACAGCCGAGACCCACAGTTTTACGTGCCTTCCGTAACACGGTAGCGTCCAGGCGAACTTTTTGCCACACACTAAGATTTGAACCCAGGGTCTCCGGATTAAAAGCCGGACGTAATGACCACTGGGCCACAGACGCTACAAAACCAATATGATTCTTATGCGAGACGTCGTCTGTGTGTCGACACAGTAGTGTAGCTCAAGCTTTTATATAAAAACTATCAGTTTAGTTCACTATAGAACCACGACTCTTCTATATTCGCACGAGTATATTACCCAATACTGGATTACACAAATAGAATATTTGTCAATAATAATCGCTAATAATAGCGTTTACGCTTTAATAGCGTTCTGGTATTTCCACGATAATAGTGTTGGAAACGATTGAACTAAAAACTAAAATATTGGGGTTATTTTAATGGAGAGGCAACAGTTGGAGAAAACCAGTTCTATGTTACTACACCGAACCGTTTGTTTATGCTACGATCTCGTACGATCCAAAGCGACGATTCGGCCGTAGATGGTAGCATACTAAAACCTAAAAAGCGAGAAAAATCCCTACCCTTGCTCACAACTTAATTATAGTGCGTTATTCTCTACTTACGAGTATATTTGGGGAAAATTTGATGGAGCAAGACGCTGACTGAATGGTGGTCAAGGATAGGCAAACGGAATGTCGGTCGTCCAGCGGCTAGATGGGTGGACGATGTAGTCAAGTCGCACATGGACGAGATTGACACAAGACAGGGTTAAATGGCATAACATGAAGGAGGCCTATGCCCAGCAGTGGGATATAGAAGGCTGTGGATGATGATGATAATTTTAAATTATATCATTTCAATTAAATATTATTATCTAATTAATTAGCACTTCAATTACAATAGCCGATCAAAATTAGAAACAAAACAATAGATCAGCAATTCGACAATAAATTGGCACTGTCCGTGAATGATCGTACACTTTACATACGACACAAATAGAACGATCATAAATAATGGAGCTATTCGCGGCGGTATGAATCACTACTGCATGTACACTTGATAGCCAATATAATAACCGATAGGGATGCTCACTTATTTTTTTTCTATTAAGTCTTTGACAGATCAGCAGAGGTTCGCCCTCCAAGTTTGTCAGCGTGCTATGGAGCGTAGTATTCTAGGAGTAAAGTTAACAGACCATATCCCAAACACCGAACTACGCTCCCAAACAAAAATTACAGACGCTGCAACAAAAGCCGCTCGCTTAAAATGGGACTGGGCTGGACATATATGTCGGATGAGAGATGAATGCTGGGCCAAAATAACATCTGACTGGTTACCACTTAATCGCAAACGGCGCCGCGGTAGACCCAAAAATCGATGGCGGGATGACCTGGACAAACACCTGGAAGAATGGTATATTATAGCTCAAGACAGAGAAAGGTGGAAAGAGGGGAGGGAGGCCTTTGCCCTGCAGTTGGCCACCACAGGCTCATAATAATAATAATTAAGTCTTATTAATCGTTACGTTGGCGGTCGGAGAAATGCGATTACAAATATACAAATATCTGAAATTTGGTGCACAATCCACCTCAACGTAGGTATCCCGTGTAATGTTTGGACATCAAACATAGAAAAACTGGCACTGTTGGGATATCCATCTAGTCGACCTCTTGCAAAGGAAATCTACCCCCGGTCCCGGTGACTATAGAAGAGTTCCACAATAATAGGCAACCTTAATTTAATATCACATCTATAGGTTTAACAGTTGATCACCACTAGTGTCATATAATGCAGTGTGAATCATTAAAATATCGTTTGATAGCCAAACGAGTGGCATCGATTACTTATTAGTATTAAGAGCATTTATAGTGAGGGAAGCCCGTTCAAGTTTAGGTATATTAGCTGAGCGCGACGCACACCAATGCATCACTTACGCGGCCGAGTAATACAACATGTAGTCGCTTGGAATAAAATGTCTTGATCCTATGCAATGCAAGTTATTTGTTGAAATCATTAAGTCAATATGTAGGTATTAAAGTTTTAACCCCCGACGCAAAAACGACGGTGTGTTATAAGTTTTTAACCCCCGACGCAAAAACGACGGGGTGTTATAAGTTTTTAACCCCCGACGCAAAAATTACGGGAAGTTATAAGTTTTTAACCCCCGACGCAAAAACGACGGGGTGTTATAAGTGTTTAACCCCCGACGCAAAAACGACGGGGTGTTATAAGTGTTTAACCCCCGACGCAAAAACGACGGGGTGTTATAAGTTTTTAACCCCCGACGCAAAAATTACGGGAAGTTATAAGTTTTTAACCCCCGACGCAAAAACGACGGGGTGTTATAAGTTTTTAACCCCCGACGCAAAAACGACGGATCATTCCCTTTTAGTTCCCTAGTGGATCTAGTGGGAACTTCTTTTCTCAGTAGTTCCCCTTTTTTGAAAAGGGGGGAGGGGGCAGGGAGAAGAGAGGGGGAGGGGTGAAGGGGTAGGGGGAGGGAGGGAGGTGAGGGGAAGGGGGGAGTGAGGGGGGCAGGGGGAAGGGTGGGGAGGGGTAAAGTGGGAGGGGGAAGAGGGAGGGGGAAGTGGGAGGGGGAAGAGGAAAGGGGAGTGGAAAGGGAGAGGGGAGGAGGAGGGGGAAGGGAGAGGGGGAATTGGAGGGTGAAGGGGAGGGGATGGGAGGGAATGGGAGGGGAGGGGAGAAGGGGGAGGGGAGGGTAAGGGGATGGGAAAGGGGAGGGGTGAGGGAAGGGGATGGGGATGAAGGGGGGAATAGGAGGGATAAGGGCGGATGGGGGGGATGTGAGGGGGAGGGGGATGAGGGATGGGGGAGGGGGATGGGGGGGCTTAACTAGTAGAATACAACGCACTATGATAAATTTAAAATTTAAGATGGCCGCCACCAAAAAACCGCTAATTACATATTTTGAAAGCGCTGCGTTGGGGGTTGTTTTTAAATTTTTAATTTAATTCACTTGTTGCTATAGTAAGCTAGCTGTGCGGCGTGCGCATGTTTCTCTGTCTCTCTCTCTCTTATAGAAAGCAAGCCAGATATTTTCATTTCTATTTCGCATTGAACAGTGTGGTGTCGCGACGATTATTTTGAGTGTATACAGGTTTTTTGTAAATAGTAAATCGTGGGAACTTCGTTCCATCCGGGTGTCTCTTGACACCTCTCAAGTTTTTTATTATTATACTAGCTGCGACCCGCGCTGTTACCCGCGGCACAGTTATTGCCGATAAAACTTGATTATAATAATTTTGGCCAAGTGGGGTTACGGCGTAGATTTTGGCCAAGTGTGATAACGGCGAAGATTTTTGCCAAGTGGTGTCGATGGCGAAGATAAGTACATGATAAGTACGCTGTCATCCCTCCCCCTGCCTTCTCCCCCTTCCCCCTTCTCCCCCTCCCTTCTCCCTCTTCCACCTTCCCCCTCCCCCCTCCCTTCTCACCCACCCCTCCCTTCTCCCCCTCCCCTTCCCTCCTCCCCTTCCCCCTCCCTTCTCCCTTCCTCCACCCACCGTCCCTTCTCCCCCTCCCCCCGACCCTTCTCCCCCTCACCCCTCCCCCCGCTTCCCCCTCCCCCCTCCCCCTCTTCCCCTCCCCCCTCCCTCCCACCCCTTCCTTCTCCCCCACCCCTCCCTTCTCCCTCCCACCCCTCCCTTCTCCCTCCCACCCCTCCCTTCTCCCTCCCACCCCTCCCTTCTCCCCCTACCCCCTCCCCTTCCCCCCTCCCCTTCCCTCTTCCCTTCTCCCCCTCCATCCACCCCTCCCTCTCCCTTCCCCCACCCCTTCCCCCCTTCCCTCTCCTTACCCCTTCTCCCTCCACTTTCCCCCTCCCCCTCCCTTCTCCCCCTCCCTGCTCCCCCTACCTTCTCCCCCTAACCTCCTTTCTCCCCCTTCCCCTCCCCTTCACCCTTCCCCTTCACCCTTCCCCCTTCCCCTCCCCCTCCCTTCTCCCCCTCCCTTCTCCCCCTCATAACGCGCGATAAGGAACTTCGTTCCAAAAAGGGGGAACTACTGAGAAGTGATCATTCCCACTAGATCCCCTTTTCAAAAAAGGGGAACTACTAAGAAAAAAGTTCCTACTAGATCCACTAGGGAACTAAAAGGGAAACTAGTGGGAATGATCCAAACGACGGGGTGTTATAAGTTTTTAGCCCCCGACGCGAAAACGACGGGTGTTATAAGTGTTTTAACCCCCGACGCAAAAACGACGGGGTGTTATAAGTGTTTAACCCCCGACGCAAAAACGACGGGGTGTTATAAGTTTGACGTGTCTGTCTGTCTGTCTCTGTGTCTAGGTTATTATATAGTATCAAAGTACTCGTCAATACGACTCAAATGAGCCCAAACTCGATGTAATTGCGTCGTTTAATTACGGAATTCCTATGTCCACCTTTCAGCTCCATCATCAGATCAGCTCCATATCATAATAATATTGCATTGTCATCCGATTCAAATATGAATGCAAAATTTCAGCTCAATCAGAATCCGGGAAGTGGATCAAATTGAACTTGCAAGATTTGATTATAGACAGACAGACAACAGACAGATGTAAGTAAAACAAGTGAAATTTTAAATAAAACTTTTTAAAAACAAGCTTTTATTATTATTACTCCCCAGCATCATAAAGTACTTGTCAAGGCGAATCGTTTGAGCCCAAACTCGATGGGGTTGCGTCATTAATTACGGAGATCCTATGGCCATCTTCCAGTTCCATCATCAGATCAGCTCCATGTCAAAATATTGCATTGTCATTCGATTTATACATGCATACAAAATTTCAGCTTAATCGGACACCGGGAAGTGGGTCAAATTAAAGTTGCAAAATTTGATTACAGACAGACAGACGGACAGACAGACAACAGACAGGTGAAAGTAAATAAAAGCTTGTAATAAAACGGACTTTAATATCAACAAACACTATAGTACTATAACATTATGTGACCAAAAAAAAAATTCCGTTATTATTATATAGAGTATCAATTTTTGCGGTCCAACTATAATCGCACTATATGTGTGGGTTAGCGACGAGAATAATTTGGAGCGCGGAGCGACACGTCCACTCTCTGAGAGGCCTTTGGGCCGAGTGAACCGAGAACCTTTTTTTTTTTTTTTTTTTTTTTTTTTTAAATGACCTACGCTGTTGGTCTCAGATTGAGACCTCTACAGCTTTACCGGGCGTGTGGTGAGCGCAGGAGGCACTCGACCCAAAGTTTTAGTGGGCGACTAGCTCAAGGGCGCCTCAGATGGCACGAACCTCGGCTTGGGCCGTCGCCAGATACGGGGACTAGACTTGCCCTGGCACCCCTGAAGGGGCGTGTCCTAGGGCCCTAACAGTATTTTGATCTGTTTGATTATTTGGAGAGAATCTAACTGATCTGAAGGATCTCAGAGGTCTTCGACCGCGCCGGCGCGGTCGGTGTCGTGATTGTGTTGGTTGGAGGATCTGGTATCCGGGACCAGTACCGAAAACGGAGCGACTGTTGCGCATGGTTGGCGGATTCGGCGATCCCAGCGCCGCCGATGTGACGGCAGCGATGGGATCGTCCGGATCGTTCAACACGTTTTTAGGGCGACGACGGAGGGGAGAACCGAGAAGGTGAACCGAGAACCGACGCGGGCCTCGTTTTATAGTGATTTTGAAAAATTCGGCAAAAATATAAATATTACATTTTAAGTAAATTTAAAAATACGATTGGATCAAAAAAATGTTATTATTTAATGGTAAGTAATTATTTTGAGTAAATATAAAAGAGTCATGTATAAAAAAAAATGTTTTGTAAACAGTAATTTCGTGATAATTTCACATCTTTATGATTTTATTTTAATAAGAAATACCTATAATTCAAACTTTTCCTTAATAAATATACTAGTTTAGGATCTTTCCAGTAATAGTAATTTTTTAGATTCTAATAAAGACATGTATATTTGGATATACCCATGTCCAAACATTGCTTCAGAAGTAAATCTATAAAACCTTTATCCATTTACCTTGACGTAATTTAAAAACGGTCAAAACTAAAAAGGTTTTTCTGTAGAAATTGATTAGATTACAAGTTCTTTTAAAAGTTGTGAGTAAAAGTACCGTTCTAAAATAAGTATTTTCAAAATAATCCATGTTTGAACATCACAGATTTGCGCTTGGGTCAACTAAACGCTCTTAAGTATCGTATGGGGCATTGTTTTAACATCGGTGATGTATAACCCTAACCACCTTTGACTATAAAACTACCTCAAGTTCCACAATAATCGACAACCTAAATTTAATATCACATCTCATAGGTTTAACAGTAGATCATAAACACTAATCTAAATATACAAAAGAGTGACTGACTGATTGATTGATCTATCAACACATAGCCTAAACCGCTGGACGGTTTTTATACTACGAAGTAGACGAGCATGACGCTCTCCTGATGGTAAAAGATAACGCACGCCCATAATTAGTACAGTCCTACCCAGTGCACTGAGCCAACGCTTCCTACCTGAGAGTCATAAGACGTTAAGACTCTTCAGCCCAGTAATTTCACTAGCTATAGCTAGGATTGGGTTGAAATTTGGAACACAGGTTTTATGACGTAGTACCTCCGCTAAGAAAAGATTTCGCCGTGCGGGCAAGGCCGCTAGCATAAGCTAGTGTCATATAATGCAGTGTGAATCATTAAAATATCGTATGATACTCGTAGCCAAACGAGGCGCATCGATTACTCATTAGTATCGTATGGGGCATTGTTTAACATCGGTAATGGATGTTATGGCACGCGATACATGATGACTACATTCGAGTGTCACAAAGACGAAAGTGACACTGCACTTATGTGTAATTTTATTCTAAGGTTGAGTACTTATTAGGGATGAAATTATGACATTTGGTGTGTGAGTTTGTTCTTTTTAGGCTTCCGTAGTCAACAAGGAATCCTTATAGTTTCGCTTTGTAAAATAATTTTAAATTAATTAAATTTGGGTGCTTCCCATGCACGTAAAATAGAGATGATTTTTTTCTGGCTGATCCCATCATGTGGGGTATCGTTGAATAGGTATTTTAAAATGAGGGATGGGTTGCTAAGAAACTTTTTAGATTTAGTGTTCCGTTTGAAAGATATTCAAGTTTAAAACGTTTTTATTGAGCGTCCGTTTTTGTTTGATGTTATGCGACGATGATACTGTAGATAGGAGCGGACTAAACCTAGAATGCGGAGAAAATTCCCTGGCTTCACTGAACATCATGCCGGAACACGGTCACAATGACCGCTTGGCGACACGGTTTTGTCCAGTGGGTGGTAACTAGCCACGGCCGAAGCCTGCCACCAGTAAAATCTTTTTATAAATACTAGCAGCGTATAGCGGAAACCGCTGAAATGTAGCCTATCCATTAATCTTTATACCGGGGGTAGACTTCCTTTGCAGGAGGTCGTCTAGGTGGGTACCCCAACAGTGCCAGTTATTCTACCGGCTGAGCAGTGATGTGCAAACATTACTGTGCTCCGGTAGGAGAGCACTGTAGCTAGTGAAATTACTGGGCTAAGGAGTCTTAACATCTTATGACTCTTGAGTGAGAAGCGTTGGTGCAGTGCACCTAGAATTTCGCATCATTGTGAAATCCTAAGTAGCACTGTACTGATTATGAGCAGCGTTATCTCTTAACATCAGAAGACCGTCTTGCTCGTCTTCTACTTCATCACATAAAAAAAAAAAATAATAAAGTAGCCTATCTAATTTCTCTCTGTAACATATAATTTATTTAAATAAATGCCTAATATAATATTATTTACCTACCTAATGCTCCTTTTCACAGCGCTTTCTCATTTTCATGCGAAGGTCTCTCTTTGTTCCGAATACATTACGCATCGTCCTTATTCCCTATCAAGAGTCGCCTTGAGTGTATTTTACGGCGCGTTTCAGCTCTATTTATGTAGATACTAGTTGTGCCAAGCGGTTTCAAGAAATAGAAAGAAAAGAAAATTGTTTATTGAGCAAAGATAATAGGCACAAAATAAGCAAGAATATAAAAACAAGAAAGAAAACAAAATAAGAAATACCAAATCATCATAATATTATACTATTGTGTGTATAATACTAATTTTTGTTTTTGTTGTTATTGTGTAGAAATGTATTACTGTTGTAACTCTAGAATGCTATGGTCTAAGCTACCTATATTTCAAATTACAACTCAATCAGCCCAGCTCTTTAGGTGTGAAAGAATAAGAAATATCCATACATCACGTAGCTTCCACGGTCCAGTGGTCGTACGTTTGGCTTGTAATCTGAAAACCCTCGATTCAAATCAATGTGGGGCAAAATTTTAGGATAACGCTAACACGTGTCGTCGCGCCACGTAGTAGCTAAGACCCATTTTTTCCCATCGAGGGAATGGGAGGGTTGTGCAGGACAGCTGCACGGTATACCCATTAAAACAACTCGGCGGCACTCCCGCATCGTCTTAGTGACGGAGGACTGGGATTTCGCAAAGCCTTGGTATCCAGTCCTCCATCGACGACCGCCCGCCTTTATAAAGGCGAGTCTTTCACGCCCCTCTCATCAGGGAGGGGCTAGCAAAGACCCTGGAATAACACATTAGGCTACTTTTCAGCGGACAATACTGCTGGGCACAAATAGTTAGGGTAAAAATTAAAATTAAACCAGACCCAGACATACATCGATACAAACATTAGTAGGATGTATCGTTGGCGAACTTGACACGATGGCCTTACACGCCGCAAGGTCTCAGCGGCTGGCACTTTCGATAAAGTTCATGATCTTTTGTCGGAAGTGACTGTTTATTACTATTTTGATACTTGAAATGGCCATGGCTGTATTTTCTCCTCGTGGAAATGTAAGCGAATAAAAAAGGGTGGTCGGATAAAACAACATAATATCCTCAGAACAAAGTTACATCTGAAATCCCTTACTTTTACAGTAGAGCAATGAAAAATCCTTTCCTTTTACAGGAGAGCAAATTGAAGATTGACTTGTAGGTATACCCACTGTATTGTATGTGTTATTCTAGGGTCTAAGCTATCTCTAAACCAAATTTAAGCTCAACCGGTCCACACGTTTAGACGTGAAAGAGTAACAAACATACATCCAGACATCTACACATTCTTACAAACTTTCAAGTTTATTATATTACTAAGATATAGGTAGGCACTTTTAACTGTGTTACAATAAGTTTAAAAGCCCTTTAAGCCACATTTTTAGCTTGTAGAAATGTCCAGTGAATTATAATACGTGCGGCGTGCATTCCAGAAGCATGTGTCACTGGATCGGGAGCTCACTCCCGCACGCTAGAATAGAAATGAGGTAATCGTCATATTACTGAACTATACAGTTTATTTTAACTATTTGTTTTAATTGTTTAACTAGCGACCAGTCCCGGCTTCGCAAGTGTTATACCCATATCAACCTTCCTCTTGAATCCATCTACTAGCATCTATTGATGGAATTAAAATCCGTTGAGTAGTTAAAGAGATCCGTTGAGGTGATCCGGCAGAGAACTAGAGTTAACGATATAGCCAAAAGGATTAGCAAGCCGAAGTGGAAATGGGCTGGGCACATTTGCCGTAGAACCGACAACCGTTGGGGTCCACGAGTTCTCGAGTGGAGACCACGTCTCGGTAAACTTAGTGTAGGCGCCCATGGGGCGATAGGGTGGGTGGAGAAGAAAAACGGAAGGCCGAGTTGAGTGGCGTGCCATGGGGGAGGCCTATGTCCATCAGTGGACGAACATAGGCTGATGATGATGAGTAGTTTAAAAGATCTAAGCCGAGAGACAGCAGAGAAGCGACTTAATAATTTATACTACGAGTATGTAAAGACTAGCTTCTATGGTGGCCAAGAGGTTATGTGGTGCTAATGTGATTCTGGATCACAGAGTTTGAATCTCGACCGGACCAATGACTGATTAGTTATCATTTGCGTTTTTCCACTTCCTATACTGGTTGGTCACAGCACTGTAGTTTGGTTTCTACTGTAAAAAAGTTATGGTTTCTGTAACCGAGTTGCTTTGGCGTCGCAGTCGTTCTTTTTTTTAGCGAGATGAAATTTGACATTGAGCGAGTAGAATGCGACGAGTCTCTTTCGTCGTGAGCCACCAATCGCCGTATTCCTAGGATTCCAGGGTCTAACTTTCTATGGTTTACGCGTGAAGAGGGATTATTATTATTGGAGAACCTCAAAAGGACATTAAGCCACTTCGACCATTTCTGATCT
Source organism: Hemithea aestivaria (assembly GCA_947507615.1). Lineage (NCBI taxonomy): Eukaryota > Metazoa > Arthropoda > Insecta > Lepidoptera > Geometridae > Hemithea > Hemithea aestivaria. The sequence goes on from OX382343.1 coordinate 1,377,064, forward strand.
GAAGAGGTAGCAAGCCTTCCTTCCTTCTAACCTTCGCATTTATATCAGTACGATGGTCTCTAGTCTCTAGGTTTCACATACATTACGAATTAATGTAGCCACTCCCCCAAGCGATAAAAACAATCTAAAAACGTAGTGATAAAATCACAGCAGTTGTCAAGCAGAAAATATATCGCGCACAGAAAAATGGCGGGCATTTACCAACGGAAATAAATTAATGTAAAATGAGTGCTATTAACCGGACGGCTGGTGTATTTTCATTGACATTTTTTCAAGTACAAGTTCATGGTCGGTATGGATGCGCGTGCGACGGTAATGAGCGCATTCAATAAAGGAGGAAAGGTTCATAGAGTTCACATAAAAGAAAAGATTGGTTGGAATCTTCTTATTCTTCTTCCTCTCATTAAGTAGTTTCACAACTAAAGAACAATATTTATTGTTATTATTTAAGGACCACTGATTACCGCAATTGGGACTGCCAGAATACCAGCGCTGGTTGTCTCACACGCACCACAATGCTGAGGCTCCTATTCGGCGGCTTAGTGGCACATTTTGTAAGACTGACTTTGTGTCTCAGTTTAAGCCGTCGAATAAATATGTATTCTTTCTTTCTTATTTTTATGATAATGCGTGACATTAGAGTGCTGGATGGTAAGTATCATGATTGCCCATTAATATCAGACACAGTCAGCCATGCTGAGATATTAGTTACTAGCTGTATCCAGCAGTTTTACCCGCTGTACTATATATAGCCTACGTGTTTTTCCAGGGTCTAAGCTACCTCTATACCAAATTTCAGCTCAATCGGTCTACTCGTTTAGGCGTGAAAGAGTAACAAACATTCATCCAGACAACCTGACGTCCAGACATCCAGACATCCAAACATCTATACACATTCTTACAAACTTTCACGTATAAAACATTAGTAAGATTGAGTCTCGTTATGCCCAAAAACATCGCTGGTAACATTGCCCTACAGTCCAGAACATTATCTACACGTACATACATTATACATATTATATAATCACGCCTAGTTCCGCTCGGGAAGGCAGAGACTACTTCCTTCCAATTGGTACTACCTTTACGATCCTGACACGCCTCTTTCGCTTCCTCAACTTTCATCACAGTCTTCATACACGCTTGCCGGTTCTTGGTACTCTTGACCTGGCCTTAACAGTACCTAATGCCTGCATTACTGCTTGGTGGATGAAGAACTGGCAAAGGGTTGGTAGCTACTTCCATAGGCGGCCTCGGTACCTACAGGAGGTCGGCCACTACAAACACTTCACCTTTGTGATATGATGCAGTTCATATCGCATAGTCATAGGTCATTGTTATACTGAGAAACAATAGTGCAGTCATTGGACTGCAGGGAGCGGTGATTATGCGCCGGAGTGTGCATTGCAATAGCGATCGATTGCTGCGATGACGCGATCTTCGCCTTATCTTATAACGATAGTTTGGTACATTACGTAGTAGGTTTTTTTAATCAATTTTTGATAATAATATCAAAAAATTAGCTTAATCTGTTGTCTAGTTGACTTGAGTCTAACACTCGTATTTTTAGGCTTCGTTGTCGACTTCGCACTACTCAATCTTTTTCGAGGAAAAAGGTTGAATAGTTTAGAGTAGAGGGTGAGGACACGTCCAAAAATACGGGTTTAATGCATTAAGCGTTGGTTACCAAGTGGTTATGTGAACCAGATGTCATTCTGGATCACAGAGTTTGAATCCCAGCTCTGCACCAATGACTACAATATTAGTTATGTGTGGTTTTTTCCACTCGCTATTCTGGTGGTAGACTTTAGCTATGGTAAGTTGCCACCCACTGGACAAAACCTAGTCGTCAAGCGAACATGACATGACTGTTCCGGCATGATATTCAGTGAAGCCAGGGAGGAATTTATCCCGCCTCCTAGGTTTAGTCTGCTACCTAGCTACATAGGTTTGGTCTCAATACATAGTCATCATCACCAGCCTATGTTCTTCCACTGCTGGACATAGGCCTCCCCCATGGCACGCCACTTAACTCGGTCCTTCGTCAATAAAGAGTATTGTATTGTATTTATAACATTTGTAGGCACTTTCATTCAAGTTTCATTTTATGAGTTTCGCTTGTTAATTTTTCTAATGAATTTTATTTTCCTTCATGTGTCGAGTAAATTATCTATTCATCTACATCAGGAATTACAAGTAGGTACTAATCAAAAAATGTTATCTAAAATACTAAATATCTATTACAAGAGCATGAATGTACAAAGATAATTTGAGCATGACTCATTTTCTAAAAATGCTTCAAATTTATGTTTGGAGTGTTTTATATTTAAGATTTATGAATGAAACTAATAAATCAATGGGTAAATGCTTTAACAGGTATAATTAGGTACCTAAATTCTAGACAAGCTTATGGTCGCATGTATGCCCACATGGCGAAATTCTTTAAGGTCTGCATCATAAAAGCTACCAGTGTTCCGAATTTCAATCAAATATGTTCTGAGGTTTGAGCTGCACGTTGATCGATCAGTTAGTAAATCAGTTACTGTTCTTTTTATACATTAAGATTTATTTCATTGGGTAGGTACAGAATCGTCTTAACCCTTAAACTCCGGAGTGGCTTGATTGGGCCGCAACCACCCCATTCAAATTTAGGCTTTAATTTAAAAATGCTAGAAACTAATTCAATCCACCCCCTCTAAAAAACAATTGAAGCGCTAGTAGGTGAGGAGTTAAAGAATTAACTAAGAAAAATTGCCAATGATTTTCCCCAGAGAAAAGTCCATAGGTATTATATGAATTATATCCGGGACTAAATTTCATGTTATAATAATATCTGAATTTTAGCTCAGAGATGATTAAGTTACAAACAATAAAATATAGATGTTTAGCGATTTTGTGTGATGATTTTTTTTTAACTATGTACCTAAGAAGACGAGCCAGATGCTCTCCTGATGGTAAGAGATAAAGCAGCCCATAATTAGTGCAATAAAAAAGCCCCCTGGGGAATAATGAGTAAAATCAATTAGGTATTTACTATTCTAATAAATATAAACTCACATCACAATTTTTGTTATAAGTAATAATTCAATGAAATGGCACAGCCAAATTTTAAGAATATTTTGGTCTCTAGCTAGATCTGAAAAGTATTTTTTGACAGATACAGATGAAGTTGCACAAATTATTGACTACCTACCTACAGTTACTATAAAGCATTTTGTTTAATAGAAAAAAGTTAAGAAATTATTGGAAACTTCCTATCAAACAAGTGTATTCTAGGTTCAGATAAGTAAATATAAAAACAAATATTTAAAATTCTTCTACAAACATTATTTTAAATAATTAAGATAATGTTAAATAGGTCAGTTTATTTAGGCATAACCTTTGTTACTTGATAAATATATTTTATTAATGGAAAAATTATTTTAAGAAATTTAGTTTATCTGAGTGGTACCTACTTAATTCAAAATTTTGTTTTTCTTTATATTTGTAAATAGTGGACACAAAGGGCATTTTCTTTAATTTATGTTTAAGATTTGGTTATATTAATGAGAGAAACTTTTTATAATGATAACCATTTCCTACTAAGTTATAGATCAGTGTATTTTTATTAAAATTATCGAATACATATCACAGGATGTTGCTCTGGACCTCAGCTACACTTTGACAAATTTAAACATTAATCTTGTCATTAAAGTTTAATATTAAATGCTAAGAATTCAACCTGTAGAGTAGAAACAAAATGGTTTTGTTTATGAGTAAAAGTATTAAAGATAGAAGCTTACCTTATTGTGTGGCAGTACAATGAAGGCTCCTCCGCCCGCCGACTCGACGATAATCGCCAGAAACTTAGGGTTCACAGCACAGAATGTAGAGTCCCATGAACTCTTCGATACTCTGATGTTATCATAGCACTGCTCTCGCTTCAGTGCCTGCCCGTATACGTGGCGGAACTTTGAACTACGAACCACTCTAAACGACATCTGCAAGTATATCACACACCTCAATAAACAAAACAAACTTTTTAATTACAAATTTTCACTTTGCAACATAACCTATACGCTCCCACTGTGACCTATATTTTGACACTACAAATAAAATTAAACATTCACTCACGTTTTATTTATAAAGAGATCTATTTAATATTAAACTAATAAATACGATGAAAACATTTGAATAAATAACTTTGATAGAAAATTAAAACAGAGCTACAGGATCGAAGGGAGGACGGTTGGGAAAACGAGCAAACTCCATATTTGGTAATGCCTACAGTCACTACTAAAACAAGTTGATGATATCTTGCTAGCGAAGATGTAAATAAACTGAGTCTGCTATAGGAATGACTAATTATGTTCTAAGGTAGATCTAGAAATTTTAAAAGGATTTTATAAATGGGTACAAAGCAGTAAATTAGGATTCCTTTTGAGATAGTTTACATTTATTTACGAACGCATTTTTGTTATGTCAAACAAATGTCAAATTGACGCTGCGTTCAAAAAATATTTAATTAAGGCAAGTTTACATCAAAAATTATAAAATATTTTAAACTACCCTCAAACTCTTAGTAATATTATTATCTTACTTTTATATTATAAACGGTATTGTGATTATGGTCTACTTACTCTAGGTGCACTTGCTCTTAAGTCTATAGATGACCTAGGAGTCTGTGCATGGTAACTATGACATCTCTCTCTGCCTACCCTTTTGGAAATCGAAGACTTTTTTATATTATTATTGATTGGGCTTTTGAAACTATTGTGCCGTTTGATCTCCTGTAAAATAACAAAATAATAATTAGATACTGTACATAGGGAGAAAGTAAGGTCTTATATTAATAAAATCATTTAAAATTGTGGTTCTACCTCGTTATCAATAATTAGGTTTGCAAAATTTTAATATGTAACACCTTTTGTAATAACCATTTTGCTCAGCCGGAAGGTAAAGGTCGCCGGAAGACGCTGGATGCAGGTCGCTTCCAACCGGTACATATGGAAGTCCAAAGGGGAGACCTATGTTCAGCAGTGGACGTCTTACGACTGAGATGATGATGATGATTTTGCTCAGAAAGTTTGTATATTCTTTGGTAAGCTATAGCGTATACTGGCCTAAAATTATCGGATATTTTTGGGAAATGATCAGGTGTGGTCATCGGTTAACATGCATCATTTTATTGATTTATAAATTTACAATAATAATTCGTATTCGAACTAAGCATAATCTGATTTGAAAAAATGGTGGATGTTGGATGTAGGTAATTTCAAAAGTTAAACTATGGACTAGTTATTAGACGTAATATACCTTTTGAATAACAAACAAAACAACTTACCTCGTCTACTTCCATTTTACTTTTGTTATAATTTTTCTAATAATATTTAAAAAACTGCACACCACGTTTTCTTTTTCTCATTTCACATTTCCTTCACTGAATATTATTATTTAGAATAATATTTTATGATATGTGTGTAGGGTAGTATGTTATTAAACTTATTTAGGAGCATTATGTGCATCAAATTTTAATTAAATTATTGTAGTTATTTATAATAAAACAGCGTTGCAATATTGTTAAATTATAATCATTAAGATATTTCAATCTAATCGAAGCTTTATAATTTTTATTTTCTTTTATTTTACGAATTGAAATATATTTTCTAAAATATAATTTAGCAATCTGTGGTTGCGCTGTGAACTGTCATTTTATTTTTAGCGTCATTTGTCAAAAATGTCAAACGCCAGCTGTCATTGCTAACATCAGCTGTCATCCTGTCACTGCTGAAAAATGAAGAAAAAGTTATTTGGTGAAAAAAGTTATCGGGATTTGTTTGTGTCGTATTTTATTTAAACTTTTATTGAAACAAATGTGTTACATTTGGATGATGTTTTAAATTGTGTGTGTTGTGGGCGAAAATTGCATTAAGATGTGGTCTGAGCCTCATTACAAGGTACGTCCTTGTTGGGTGATCTAATGAATATCATCATCTCATCGTAATTCAAGTGCTTATTTTTATTTTAAAATTAATTTACTGGCACTTCGGTCTCATTTTATCATCATAGCGACTCTATTCTTAGATTATTACATGATTGCTCTTTTATAGAAGGTGATTGTTCTCTAAAATTTAAAACATGACAAAGCTAATAGGTAAGTATAGCTAATATGTGTATGTAATATTATTTCTTCTCTGTTTTACCTAAAAGCGGCGTAAAAGCAGAGCATATCATTTGTTTAATTCTGTATAAATATTATTGTAATCCCCAGAGAAAATTAAAACTAAATCTTGTATTTTCAAATTTGAATAAGTAAAGCAAATAAAGCCTAACCGAAGTCCTCATTATTTAAAAAGTAAAATTCAAATTTAAATCATATTGTCAACCATCATAAAAAAAATCTGTAATTATAACTTGCAAATGGAATATAATATCTGTCCTGAATAATTGTGTTTATGACCGCAATAAACAAAATTAATAATTAAAGGATTTTAAACATTCTATTATCACAATTTTCATTTTAAAAAATGTAGGTACCAGCCTGAAAATTAACTGGAAATGAAAAAAATATGAATCAACTCATACAATGAAGATGTACCTACCCACCTATTATGTAATGATTTAAACATATGATGTAAACATTCAATTATGCCTTTCACTCTTAAACAAGAAGATGAAATGTTGCATACTTAATACTTAAGTTTTACAAATACTTTAATTAACCCTTTAACCGCCACAGTCGGATATATCCGACAAGCCTGTTCTGTTACGTAACCGCCAGAGTCGTATATTTCCGACTGCACTTTAAATCTACATTTTTAAGTCATAACACTGTATTTTATAAAACTATACTCGTAATTAGCTAAATAGTGAATAAAGTTATGATTTACAGTTGGTTTTATGCTTCTCTCCCAAATAGAATACCTTAAAAGTAGAATACCGTAAAAGGTATTTATAATTAAAAAAACTTGCCTGGCGCTAGGGGCACGACAAATGATTTTAAGTCTGGTGGTTAAAAGGTTAACCCTTATGCTCCGGAGCGGCTTGATCAGGCTGCAACGACGACATACAACTGTATTTGAATTTAGGCTTTAATTTAAGAATGCTAGAAACTAATTTAATTCACCCCTGCTAAAAAACAATTGAAGCGCTAGTAGCTGAAGAGTTAAAATTACCTTTTCTACTTACTTTACTTTTAACCCATATATTCCCAATACGAAAAAACACCCAAGTTTACGTATTCAGTAACATAAAGGTTTAAATTAAAATAAAAATTACTTTTAATCTCGTCTTTATATTCCTGCCATTATTCCACTAAGTAGGGTCGGCTCGCACATAAAGAGGTGGTTTAAGCTAATAATCATACTTCTTCTTATCGAGTCGATTGGCTATATTATGTTAACCCTACAACTGCTTTGACCAATGCGTCGCTACTATAATTGCGTTTTCATTGGCCTCGAAAAGGTGATATGGCTATAATCATACTTATATTATTAATGCGAAAGTACGTGAGTAAGTGTGTGTATGTTTGATACTTTTTCACGCCTAAACGAAGCGAGCTGAAATTTGGTATAGCGATAGCTTATGCCCAGGAATAACGCATAGGCTATAGTACAGCGGGTAAAACTGCTGGGCGTAGCTAGTGTAATATAAAATTGGAGATCAAACTTAGTGACTATGAATTCGCCAATAACCCTTCTGGTTTAATAGATTGGGACAAGTGAAAAAATACTGAAATTTGAATTTGAATAAGGTTTATTAGATGAGACAGTCTTCTAGGTATACCTAATACCTACTTGCTAAATCAAAGTGATTCAACATAATCACTGCTAAGGTAGAATAATAAATATTTGCATACATGAGTCAGTGCTCACCTGTTTTGTTCAACAGATGTAAACAAATGCTGCATAAAGGAATATAGCACATTATTTGACTGTATACTTTTTACTATATCGGCTGGGGGAGGCCTAGTGTTTTTTATGACACGCTGTACATAGTAAATAATCCAATGTTAAATTTAGGTTTTAAGTTAAACAGCAAATAAAGGCTATTTTATTTTATTTTATTTTTACTATATCAATTATACAGTAGCCTATGTGTTATTCCAGGGTCTAAGCTATCTCTATACCAAATTTCAGGTCGGTCCACCCGTTTAGATACCTATGAAGAAGTAACAAACATACACACTTACAAACTTACGCATTTTTAACCCCCGACGCAAAAACGACGGGGTGTTATAAGTTTGACGTGTCTGTCTGTGTGTTTGTGGCATTGTAGCTCCCAAACGGATGAACGGATTTGAATCTAGTTTTTTTTGTTTGAAAGTAGAGTTAGTCGAGTGTTCTTAGCTATGTTTGGTGGAAATCGATCCAAGATGGCCGCCGCTACGAAATTGCGGATTATTTTTTTCTTCTACAACCCCCTCAATATGGGTATCAAATGAAAGAGATTAACAAGTAGAATACAACACACTATAATAAATTCAAAATCCAAGATGGCCGCCTCCACAAAATGGCGAATAACACATTTTGAATGTGTTGCGTTGGGGGTATTTTTAAATTTTTAATTTAATTCACTTGTCTAGTTATTAATATTAATGTGACTAGCAGTGCCCTTTGATTCTACCCACTGAAAAGTAGCCTGTGTTCTTTCGCATTGATAGCTGCTTTTTTTTATGTCACTAAATATACACAAGTAGCTGGACCTATTGAATAATTTTTTTCTTATGCAAAGTTAATAGGTAGTCCCTATAATAACGCTATTATTGAGTAAGTAAAACCGCAGAGCACAGCTAGTTATGTACCTACCTATATTTTTACAATTTACGATGACAAAGATGGTAACAATAAATATTATGATAATGATTACAATCATTATTATGATAATATCTCGCACAATAATAATTATAATAATTGTAATTGCCATAAAGGCCAGGTGATCAAATAAATGACAGAATATATCTACTTGTTCATATTATAAACTGAAGGTCATTAGTCATTTAGGCATAGATGATACATTATTGTTATGAACATTAGGGTCTAAAGTCTAATCTAATATTTTTTATAGCAAGGGAAATAATTATACAAACAATGTTTATTGCAATGTATACTAAGGACAATAACAAATGTTCCATGGTTTGTAACAAATGCCGAGATACATGCTAACCTGAAAATCAACACTGTGAAGGAAGAAATTGGACACTATACTGGAGACTGGAACCTACAAAAACAGACTAGCAAATCATCCTTATGATCTAGCAGTACAGCTGACGCAAACCAGGCTTGAAACCCGGCTGAAACGGCGCATGATCCTGAAACTTGACCAGGACTAACTGCTGAAACGAGAAGATGTCTCCGCTGAGGGGCACGCTCGACATAAACATTGCACACATAAAACATTTGGTTATAGTCAAAGACTGATCGCAAATAAACACAGAAGAAGAAAAAAATTTCAATGAATGAAGATTTATTTGTGTTTAATTACAAATCAGGCCATAGAAGTGTGCAAATATGGTATATTTCCCACTGATATTCTTCTTCTTCCTGCCTTTATCCCAATTAGTTGGGTTGGCACAATATCTTTTTTTTTACAAGGGGAAATGTGTTTATGCATACCCGTACCTCCCGGGGGAGAGGCACGGGTTATGTGGGACTCGGGCTACCGGTAAAAGTGCAAGACCGGCAAGAATGCTCACCAAAACCCCTCGGTAGGCCGTCGTTCTGCCTTCACAGGGCAGGATGGGGTTGCTATCGCATTCACCATCCGACAGTGTCTTCCTCATTCCACTTTATTCTCTGTCATATTATCTTCATTCACTCTCCTAGAAAGCATATCTTCTATTCACATAATCTTAAGTGGGATGTTCACATCACAAACATAACAAAAAAGGCCAACTCTATGCTGTACGTAATAAGAAAGGCATTTAAAATCATTACCAAAGATCTATTTGTTAAACTATTCAAGACCTACATCCGACCACTACTAGAGTATGCATTCCAGATTTGGAATCCGTATTTTAAAAAAGACATAAGTTTACTGGAAAGGGTACAGCGTAGAGCCACTAAAATGGTTATCTCACTAAAAGACAAACCATAATATGAAGAACGTCTCGTGGAACTGAATCTAACATCACTTGAAGAACGCAGACAAAGGGGTGACCTCATCGAAACTTACAAGATCTTAAGCGGACATCAGCTCACAGAGCTGCTTGTGCATTATTAAACAATTATAATAAACCTACTGAATTAAAAAGGTAAAGTTATAAGTTATTTGAAGAAATATAGTCATTTTGACTCGAAAAGATGTGAGTGCGCATGTTTGTTGCTCTTTCACGTCAAAACTACTAAATTGATTAGGATGAAGCTCTGTATGTAGATAGCTGAAAACCTGGAAGGACACAAAGGCTACTTTTTACCTTTATTTTCCCACGGAAGTGGAACTCATGTGGCTAACACTGTACGGATGTTGTGGTTTCTAACTAATTAGATATTGAGTTTTATCGCAATCGGTTCAGGGGTTTTTGCGTGAAAGAACGACAAACATAGACACTCACCTAGTACAAAGTACAAATTCACCTCTTTATATTAGTACTTACTAATATTTTTTATAGAATTATGGTTACCTACTTTTATAAATGCGTATAAATTCTGATTGGAATAATCAAAGCTAAGTTGGTTAATTATTAAATTACACTTGAAGTAGGTAAATACTTTTGATGAGTGACTGAAAATAACACTCATTGTCATGAAACTCATTATGTACCTATTATTAACACATTCAATTTGTGTCTAAATAATAATATTGTTTACATAGCATTGTACCTATGTATATAATATGTTATGTTAATATGGCATTGAATAGCAGACAGATGAATGAATAAATAATTTGGTTGTGCAGCGAAGTTTAAAAGGTTGATTGTTTTGACCTGTGCAGTGTTTGACGGAAGGATGTTGTTTAAGATTTATTAATCCTACAGATAGGGAGAATTTGTCGCCAATTGACTTGTGATCACACTCGCGTTGGTTGAGATACAAGGCGCCTATATGCGTCCTTAAGCATCATTATCTCTGGCCTTTCCCACATTATATAAGGTCAGAATTCAGAATGGAGCGATGTAATGACGGCATATTATGCCCAGCAGAGGAACAAACCAGGCTGAAAATAAATAAAAGTCGCCACAACAACTTTGCCTACTCCATTCTACTCTATCAACCGTCATTTGGTCTTTTAGGTCCCCTAGAACGCAAATGCTCTCTCACCGTACATCCAAACCATTTCCCGGCGCCTCTATCGCGAATTCCACCTATCACCATACTCTCTACCACCAAAGACTCTTTTTGGTCACATAGTTATCCTCCTTCCGCATAATATGTCCGTACCAGAACCACCTTCCACTCTTTTATTTCTCTGCCACAGGAGCAACTTTCAGGCTTCCCTTCACATACTCAGTTCTGATTCTGTCCATTGTTGTAACTACACACATCCACCTTGTATTCTCTGTATCTTGATCGACTCAGCCGGTCCTTGGGGCACTGAAGTTAAGTACCTGGTCCAAGACATCAGCGCTTAAGGAAGCGTGGAGAGTAGAGGTGTTTCCCGCTCTGGCCACTTTCTATTTTACGAGAATATGGTAAATCTCGGTGGTTATTGGTTATTCAGAGAGGAAATGCTGCCGGCATAATGGGTATCTTTAGGCAGGGTTTGCACCGGGAAAGGTGACTAATTAACTTTTTGTAAATCTAGAAATATTCATCGTATTGTTTTCCTTATGTAAATAAAGCTAGTATATGTATTTGAATAACAAAATAATGCTTTGTTTCCAGTACAAACACTTCAGGCCACTGATGGTGATCCTATCATGCCTGAACGTGGGATCCTTCGTGCTGGCCGTCAACCTCGTCATCACGCTCAACCCTGAGGACAGGTAACAATCAATAAACTTCATCAAAGTTTTTTATATTTTTTTGGTATTCCCAGTTTGATAATTTAAAAATGGCAGAGGGTTAGTACGAAATTCAAGTGTTTTTTTACATATTTTTTTGCAAACATTAAATATTTATATATGAGCACTAGCCCGCCGGCGGCTGGCGTTTGCTTTGAACAATAAGGCCGCCCATTGTGGGCCAATTTGTTAATGTGATATTTTAAGTTATAGTAATACTAAGTACCTATCTAATTTTTATTAATTTGGTCACAATAAGGAAGAGTATTTTTATTCTATAAGAAAAATAAAAAGAAATATCCTATGCTCATTGTAATATTATGACTTTATGACCAAGAAACATTTTCAAAACGTAATTTCAAAATTTCTTGCTGAGCGCCGATGTAAGATCCCTTATGAATTGGGGTTAATGATTTCTTATCGACGTTGTCATTAGCCTCATCACATGTGCATATCATCTGAACCTTAATTCTATAATAGTTTGTAACTATATTCTAAAATATACCAACTTACGCGCAGCTAATGACTTTACTCATTCACTATCACGTGCATAATTTTAGCCCTCTTGAGTTTGATAACTGTGCAACCTTATCAACCCGTGAGCCGGTTTTTATGCTGTATAGTACAGTTAATGTCTTAGGTTACTCGCCTTTTAAATTCTCTCGGAAATGTATTGTAGTGGCAAGCCTTTTTTTATGTAATAGGTGACAAACAAGCAGACGGCCCACCTGATGGTGAGTGGCTACCGTCGCCTATGGATACCTGCAATACCAGGGGTACCGCTGGTACGTTGCCAGTTGCCTCTACTGCAAAGGCCGCCTGAGGAAATACACTTATTAGGGTCATAGCTCTTTAGAGCCACCCGGCACCCACTCCGCACCGCCTGGCCTCGTGCGGTTAGTATTTTTTATATGGACTTGTATGGTATGCGCTCACTACATCAACTCCGTAGCGTCGCTGGATCGCCTTGGTCGCAAGGCGAGGCGGTGCGGAGTAGGTGCATGGTGGCTCTAATGAGCTATGGCCCTTAGACAGTTATTCATCCGCCAAGAAATAATGTGCAGGAATTACTGTGATCCGGACTTAAGGGAAATGTTTACTGTGAAATTGAGCAAACCATGATGAGATTCGACAACTTGAATATCTCAGAGTGCAAGGCGGAGTGCAGTGCCGCGAAGATTTTTTTATTTCAAAACAATGAGTGGCACTATGTTTGATATGGGCATTCGTGATGCTTACCATCGGGTACCTACCTGATTTGCTCGTCTTGTCATGAAAAGATGTGGTAAAAAAATATTTTGAGCTTTTCAGAATTTAATGGCTTTATTTTCAAACTAGCTTGTGCTCGCTTTGCCCGCGTGCAGAAATCCTTACTTAGCGGAGGTCTACATTCTACATCATGAAAGCTATTTGCTATTTGCTATTTCAACTCAATCCGTTCAGTCAGTCAGTCACTCTTTCCTTTTATATATTTAGATTAGATTAGAAGAAAAAACAACGCGTCAAAGGAACCATGGCGCTAAAAGGCTGAATGGATTCCTAAATGAATGACTTGCTACACCAACGTCGAGGTTGATTGAATTTAGCGTAACTAGCGAATATTGGCAATATTTGCGTAACGAGTAACGAGTAGTCACCGCTGTGCCGCCCGCGATATGGGGCGATGCTAATGGGTACCTACTACCTACGCAATTTCATGCAATCATTACCAACAAGAGCAAAAACGCACATGCGATTAGTCGCGATTCCTTTTGATTAAATAATCACGATGTCAAATCGAATTGCAACAATAATCGCATTAGCTTTATCGCTCGAATCGTTAACCCCTGTTTTAAGTATGTACTTAGTACGTACACTTAGAGCGCTTCCGCATTACATCGATCCGAATCCGTCAAAATGACGGATCAATGACGATCCATATCGGTCTCCATGTAGAAGTTTCCACGCAGAAGCGCTTTTAGGAAGGTTCGACTCTAACTTCTATTTTCTATCTCAATTAGACAATGTCAATCCAACGTAGCGATGGAACGGCATACTCAATGTTTGTTGATCTACTGAGAGAGAGGTCGCAGATAGTCGATGCAGGTGATGGTGAAACCAGATCGGAGGCACTGACGTCTACAATGGGAGTAGCCCAGGGATCGTCAGTGTCTAATATATTATTTTCACTGCTGCTGAACGATCTTCCGAGCGGGGTGACGAGTGCAGACATACTCATGTATGCCGATGATGTGGCTGCAATCGTCACTGCGCGAACGGTACCCGAACTAGAGCGAAAGCTCAATGAGTCAGCCTCAGACCTGGCTGAGTGGTTCAGTGCGAACGGCCTGGCTCTCAATCTAAGTAAAACCCACTTCCTCCATCTGAACTTGTCAGGCCGAAGAATCAGGTCACTCACGGTCTCGGTCAGAGGCAAGTTAATCGACCAGGTCCAGAACGTAAATTTTTTGGGCTTTGTAATCGACAGACGCCTGACTTGGGAAGAACATATCCAAAAGCTGTGTGGAAAATTGGGAGGTGCTTGCTACGCACTTAGACGGGTTTCCCGGGTTGTGCCGGCGGAGGTCGCACGCAGCTGCTACTTCGGCACGGTTCATTCCCTGCTGCAGTACGGTGCGGAGCTGTGGGGGCGCGCTGCCGACTGGGAGCGCGTGTTCCGCTTGCAGAAACGCGCCGTCAGAGCGCTTGTGAGGGTATCCCAAAGAACCTCAGCCAGGCCATACTTTAAGGAACTAGGGATTCTCACATTACCGGCCTTAGTGATTTTTCAAGTCGCAGTATATGTGAGAACGAACCGAGACCTGTTTAAGAAAAATAATAACAAACACAATACCAGAAACTCAAACAAGCTGTCATCCATACGACGTACTCTCAGTAAGTCCAGTAAGTTGAGTCACGTAATGGGCCCAACAGTTTATAATAAGTTACCTGAAGACGTTGCAGCCGCTCCTAGTCTGACGTGTTTTAAAATGAAACTAAAGCGTTGGTTAATCGAGCGGACGTTCTACTCGTTCAATGAATTTATGGAATGTAAGAAATAATGACAATGAAATGATGATTTATTTATTATGATGTACAATTCTCATTGTATTTAATTTTTATTTTGACAAAATTTTAATTTATTTTAATTATGTACCATCTGATTTATTTTTATAGAATTTGTGACATGTAAATATTTTTACCAATAAATTGAGTATGAGTATGAGTATGAACTGTTCCTATATTTAACCGACTTCAAAAAAGGTGAAAAGGTTCTCAACTCGTCGGAATTAATGCGTCTACCCGTCTTATCAAAAGCGAGCTTGATGTCGATTTAATATATTTATTTTTAAATACACGCGTTCAGTGGTAAAAACTGTCCTTTTGACAGAGCTTTATTGGTCACAGCCATAGTGTGAAATAATTTTCTAATCAGTTTGTTCGTAGATTTTTCTTATTACACATGGCCTCGCACCGCTCAGTCAATAATAACCATTTAGGAGTTATTGGTGAAACTAATTTACAATCATTATCGATAACAAACGCCAATTACTGACGCCTTTTGAAGAAATGCCCTCATTTTGGAGTCGGTATAAAATGTATACTTACTTCTTTTTAGATTTTCTTTGAGGCCGTATTGGCTACACTTGTGGCAATCACTATAAGCCGACAAAAATAATGTTTTTAGAGACAATAGTCAAATGCGTTTCTTAGCTCGTCTATTTTTTATGACATTTATTGATAACACGCTGAATTCAGGTGCCTGATGGTGAGAATCATGATTATCAGACACGTTTCGAAATTCATAATTCCACCCGGTTCCATAACGCCTGTCACCCTGAGATATCAGTTGTTGAATCTCGTCATGCCCAGTAATTTCACTGGTAACCTTGCCCTTTGATACGTCTATTGAAAGATCTGGACGAGTGTGTTACGACAGTAATAGTTTTAATCCAAATTTTACATATTTACACATATGTTTGACGTATTTTGGTAAATTCAGTGAAAATCTTCATTTTTAATCAATTTCTTCGCTGTTTGTTGTCCAATTTTGGTGTTAGGCGTGTCAGATCCTTTATCTCGACCGCCCCTAATTCCAAAATTCCAACTTTTTTGATACATTATCTTTAAAAATCACGTTTTTCGGCCATCTTCAAAATTTTTCAGGAAACTTTTAGTAATTCCAATTTATTTGACAACCTCGTAACCTCCTGCGTCTCCAGACATATCGCGCGTCGCGATCGGACAAGGTGAAATTACAATTTTTCAGTCAACACAATAAAAATCACAGAACCTAACCCGGAAAACAAATCCGAACGAACTGCGATTCTCCTTGTTTGTAGTCGGTTAACAAACACGAAACCGTTTTCTTAAAGTTTGTTAAAAAACAATAAACAAAGATCTTTCAATGAAGCAATTCATCGTTCGATAACCCGACGATAATGTTGACTCAAGATACAGAGTTCGTCCAGTTTTAAAATGCATCGCAGCTCCTTACAATATGTTCCTTACGGTTATTGAATCGTGTGCACTATGACCGAATGCTACCATAGATTACTTTAAGATTAGATCGGCCCGCTTAGTTCATAGATACATATTTAAGTTGACGACAGACAGAGGCGGGAGTTTTCATTTTGTTCCTGCCCGCGTTCGCTTTATATGTGACATAGGTTACGTACAAATTCGAACATTTTAAAAATTCAGTTCTTCACCGCGACATCTTTCCCGTCTGTTTGTGGGACCTTTAATGTTATGGCTCTGTCATGGGCATAAACAGCGACAGACAGCAAAATTAACCTACGGCCGAGCGGTGGTTTGGAAAAGGTGGAAAAGATGAAAGGATTCCCGCCAAAAAATACAAAAGAAAGACGGAAAGAAGAAAGGAAGGATTTACGTTATGTCTGACTCAGGCGGATATATTAGATCGATGGGCTCAGGCTGCAGGCTTCAAACAGCACCTACGAAGTGTGAGCGTTAAAGCAGTGGTTTGCTCGCACTTATCGTTTCTTGAAAGCTTACGGCCGTTTCTTTACTATACATTCCATGATTCATGATATACATTCGTATGTGAACCGAAGCGTGAATGTGTTATCATAATATTGCATAATGTAACGTAATCAAAAAGCGACATTCCGCAGGGGGCAGAACGATGCAAGCGGTACTACTGGTTATTTTGCGTTTTGAGTTTTGGAATAATTTGGGAACTTATAGCCACTCTGTTTTCTAGTAAACTCAAAGTCTCTCCTCCTCCCCAGTCGGCCCCTCTATTGGCCGGTGACCAATGTTGAGGATCGTGACTCCCTCCGCCCTCCACGCTGCTTTTCCCAAACTTTTTTTTTCCACTGGGCCCGATCTTCGACCGACTTCAAATTCAAAGTCTAGCAAACGCAAAAGTCTTTTGTAGTAGTGGTGGGCTTCTGATGCCTAAAATACCACACATTTTCCAGTTATCCGGAAAGTTGTCAAGGGCTCGTATTATTATGTTCCAGACTGAAGTAAAGCGAAAATACTAGGCATGTCGAGATTCAATAGGTAACTAATATATCAGAGTGATAGGCACAGTGATTCGTATTTCAAAATACTGGGTGGCGATCATGATGCTTACCATGATTTACTTCATCTGCTCGTCATTTTCTCACTCGCTCTCACACACTCCCTGTCATAAAAAATGCACATAGATAGCAAAGCTGGGGAGCTGAGGGGTCAGCGATCAGTCCCTAGAACTAAAATATCATCATTATCATTGGCCTCTTACGTCTTTGAAAGACGATTCGTGGGAGTGAAGTTGAAGTGGAAGGGAAGTCGAAGCAGAAAATAGGGTTTGAACAACCCAATTTTCTGCGAGTAGTAAAAGCGAGTAAATAAATAAATAAAATAAATATTTCAGGACATTTGACACAGCGCCACCCAAACCCAAGCTAAGCAACTTAATGCTTGTGTTATGGTGATTAGGATAACGGATATAATACTTATATACTTTTTTTTTGTAAATACATACTTATAATGGATATTGAAAACCACCCAGACCAGAAACAAATACCTGTGGATCACACAAATATTTGTCCCATGCGGGAACCCGCAACCTTCTGCGTTGCAAGCGGGTATTAGCCCATCGCGCCACAGAGGTCGTCAAATAAATCCCACCAAAAACATTCTGTAAAAAACTAGCCAAGTCTCGATGGAGCTGCTTGTTTATCTCTAAAAAGTAATGAAATCTAGACAAAGTCGTGCCAAGTATAAGGTTCGTTACTGCGATTTCTTTATTATTATAGTTAATGTTGTGTGACTTGGCCGTTGAAGGGTACACAAGGGTACAAAACCAGATGCTCCATGACACTTGGATCGCCTAAACATAAGTATTATTGAAATACGCAGCTTTATTAAGCCTACAATTAACTGGTTATCCAATCAACGTTTTCCAAGTGGAAATTTTCTATCGTGAATGGGTAGCGGACAGATTGGTGCAATAGTGTCATGGAGCACCTGGTATAATACCCTTGTGTACCCTTCAACGGCCAAGTCACACAACATTAACTATAATAATAAAGAAATCGCAGTAACGAACCTTATACTTGGCACGACTTTGTCTAGATTTCATTACTTTTTAGAGATAAACAAGCAGCTCCATCGAGACTTGGCTAGTTTTTTACAGAATGTTTTTGGTGGGATTTCACTTATTTTTGTAAAAACGCTATATTATAAGGTTATCAGAAATACAAACCGTAAGCGCGTTTTAAAATACAGTCAGCGCCATCTAGATACGTGTGCGTTCACTCTTAGTCCAATGCATCATAATATTATACCGGGAAGTGGGCCTAATTAAACTTGCAAGATTTAATTACAGACAGACAGACCGACAGGTGAAAGAAAATAAAAGCTTGTAGTAAAGGCGGTATGTCGATCTCTTCTAATAGTTTGGTTGGGCTCTTATTTTAGTTGGCCACGCTAGATATCGCCTGATCATAACTGACGATTTACGACACATATACACACTCACATATACATATACTATGCCTTAAATATATTTTGAATTAATAAGTTGGATATTACACAATTTTAACCATTGACTGCAAATGTAACTTTGTAATCCTATACATTTATATGAGATTACAAAGTTATTTATGCAGATGAATTATCTCGAAAACGAGACCTAAATTGCATGTTTTTTTAGTTTTCCTATGGCTTATACAATAAATTCTAAGTATGTACCAAATTTCAGCTCTCTGAGTTTATGGGAAGTACTAGTTCTATTTTGATGATCATGAGTGAGTGAGTGAATGAATGAGTGTCGAAAATGCGAAACTTTGCTTTCGCTTAACTTCGGAACTTAATGACCTACAGACTTGAAATTTTGGATTTTAAGTATGCAATTATAGCTTACTGGATGACGAAAATTTCTGTGTTCTGGTCTTATCCAGAGGTTCTCAAATAGGGGCCTGAAAATGCGACGAAATGGTTCCTGTAAAGATGGTACGGCAGTGCTTGCTTCGCGCTCGACTTGGCGGGGGCACTACCGTGCCCCCAGATATTCTTGAAGGATACTATAGTCCATTGCCCTAGTATTGCAGATATCCATAGACGGCGGTAATCGCACACCATCAGGCGGACCGTCTGCTTGTTTGTCACCTATGCTATGGCATAAATAAATTAGTAGTATGACAGGTTTCTCTAATCACCATATATTTGAGTAACAGGTTGATTTTCCCTAAGATCAATGCTTGACTTTAGAAGTAAGATACTATGTGAGTAATTTGTGACATAATGACCTACCTTGCAATTATCTCTCGCGATTATGCTCTGACGTTTGATGAACGAGCTGTGAAGAGTAAACACTTGAGATAACAGTCACGCAAGCCTTGTAATCCCTACTTCTAATCCAGGTTAAATTGTATACAAAAGTTTGCGTTGGTATTTTTGCGAGTTCCCGTTTGGGTTAGTTACCACGCCCTTACCAAATATTCAGCCGCGATTCACTACGGTTGGATGGATGAGAGACATTGGCTTCTTAGGGTGCTGGGAATTCACCGCATTTTCAAAACTTATCTGATACATATTCGTATCCAGAATTTTATAGGGGTGGGGCAAAAGTAAATCCACCTGCTGCAAGCGCTGATAAAGTGTTTGATTCTGATTTAAAGCGCCGGATAAAATGGAAAATTCTCGCTGAAAGGTGCACAGTGTGTGTAAGCCCATGATCTGATCATACCCCCTGACAAATACAATATTTATGTTTCAGAATCTCAGTCCGTCGCGGCGGCGCGCTCACAGTCCTCGGGTTCGTGTACTTCATGACTCTCTTCGAAGTCCTGACCATGGTGGCGATATGTACCGCTGCTGGAGCACGCTTCCGTAGGAAGTACAGCCTCAGCTGTGGAGACGCACTCGATATCATCAACAAGTAAGTGGACAAACAAAATGTGGAATCATCTTCCGTCTTAGGTTTTCCCACAATGATTTGACAAGTCCTTTTTCAAAAAGGGTATTTATAAATTCTACCAAAGCCATTAACGCCCCTGGTGTTGGGCCCATAATCCTCGGTAACCACGGAACATCGGGTGGGACAATAAAAAAATCAGGTTTTTTAACCCAGAAAAAATGCGTTACGCATGGTAGGGACATCGAATGGACTATAGGGTGGTATGTGGGACTCCCCTGCCAAAGGCGGCGGGGATATCCACTGAAAACCGGGGGATGTTCCTGCGGGACGCCATAATGCCGGGGCTGCGGGTACGCCGATGCACTTAGAACCTGAAATAACACATAAGATACTTTTCAACGCTTACCAAGCGCAGCTGATAATAATTTTCAATCAATTCAATTTCTATAAATATCTACAATACCCTGAGTAAGTTCAAGAGTACAAATAGATAAGAGTACATTATTAGTACATAAAGGGTGCAATGAGATCAATTAGAGTACATCGAGTGCAGCATATCAATGTCAGTACATTCAAAGTACTTTTATAGTGCATCGACTACGAACTTAGTACAAACATAGTTTACCAAGTGCATTGAGTATGAATTGAAAACTTTTAGTACCTTAGCACCAAATGTGTTATGCCGAGGTCTAACTTATATTTACCAAAATATTTGTGTTTTGCTTCATCGTTTTTAATGAGAACTGGACACATTTGGAACACTTTGCCGTCATCCGTGTTTCCCGAGCGGTTCAACTTGGGTATCTTCAAGGCACGAGTGAATAGGTACCTTTCTAGCAAGGGCGGATCCAGGATTTGGTCCTGGGGGGGGGGGCAAAGTGCAGACGGGCAAAAATATTATAATTTTTGCTACGAAAAGTGTGTGTTTAGCTCGCTCTAAACAGTTAGAAAGTTCAAATATCCTTAATAATAAGTGCGCGAGCAGCTTGCTTCGAGTGCCAAGAAAAAAAATATAATCTTGACCATGAAATATGTGCAAAATTCGTAACTCTACAATGCTTCTGGGGGGGGGCCTTGGCCCCCTGCCCCCCCCCCCCTAAATCCGCCTATGTTTTCTAGGCATCTTACGTGATCCATCGTCGACAACATTTTCACTTTCCATCTGGTGGGGTGTAGTCAAACGTAAGGCCTATTTAGTATAAAAAAAAAACGATTTTTTATGCTGAAATTCGAATACCCTGAGATATTAGTTGTTGAATCACCCAGTAATTTCGCTGGTAGCCCTTTAGTCTCGAACACACCAGTAATGTACATTATTGCTTGGCGAACGAATAACTGGCAAGGTACTGGTACATTAGTGGGACTTTAAACTGTTCAAATAATAATAAATTCTTGTTTTCTTTAACATTGTTTTAAAAGATAAGATTAGACTGCTGTTGTTTTGATAATAACTTGAGACTTGTTTATTATGACGTATTTTTACGCATTAAATGAGAATGACGAGTATATTGTTCTCATTATGTTGGGAAATACAGCAGAATATTACAATAGGGATACTCAAAAAATCGTATTAAAGTACAGTGAAAATATACGATACGCATTTTTTCTTTGTAATTTTATTAGAAACGTGTGATATACAACGTACTAAAGATGCTTGGTGAGACTTATCTCAGTGTCGCGTCGGTACCAACAACAATAGCCATCTAAACCTAGGCGTAGCGCGCACACTCTTTGTAGCACCTAACAGAATATTATCAGTATTTCTCTAATATATTATTATGCATGTATTGTTTATTTTTTGAAAGAAAGAAAGAAGATAAATTTATTGCCAACTTTGCACAATTTACAAAATGAAATACATTAAAAGAAAAAAAAGAATAAAAACATTATTTGGCAATAGGGATAGCCTCAGCGTGTAACTACGTCAACCCAGAGTTAGCGTAGTTGCTGGTTTTCAGGCTGCCCCTTTGCTCGAACTAAGATGGTACGTCGAGAGGTTTGTCATAGCGGGTTTAAATAGATACCTACACACATTTACTTTGTTTACAGAACAGTTGACTAAAAGACGTAATATTAAAGAGATATTTTGAATATAGAAAATTTTGATTGCTCATATACTATTACTATAATAATAATATTAAACGCGTGCGATTGTGTAAAAGGACGTGCCTCATCATTATTATATTTAAACCTTCCTCTTGAATCACTCTATCTATCCCAAAATCCCATCAAGGTCCATAGTTTTAAAGATCTAACATACATAGGGACGGAAAGCAACTTTGTTTATACTATGGTAACGTGTATATCTGTCTCCAATATGTGTGTCCCGTTCTCTCTCGTACTGTAACGTGTACATCTGTCTCTACTATGTGTGTCCCATTTCAGAACTGAAAGTAGGGTAGCATTTCAACTCTCAAACTGCATTTTTGTCGTTTAAAAGCTCCCGCATCCTAAATCCTCACCTCCTCCTCCTCCTCATACTGGCGCTGAATGGAGGTAGGGTTTCCATATACGCTGTCCCGTTCTCTCTCGTACAGTAACGTGTACATCTGTCTCCTCTATGTGTGTCCCGTTCTCTCTCGTACAGTAACGTGTACATCTGTCTCCACTATGTGTGTCCTGTTCTCTCTCGTACAGTAACGTGTATATCTGTCTCCACTATGTGTGTCCCGTTCTCTCTCGTACAGTAACGTGTACATCTGTCTCCACTATGTGTGTCCCGTTCTCTCTCGTACAGTAACGTGTATATCTGTCTCTATAGAGTGGTGTCCGGCGTTCAAGCTGCGTTCTCCTGTGTAACGGGAGCGGTGGTTTGCGCCTGGTCTTGTACGCGCGACTTCATGCGGTCGTCACACTACATGTCGGAGGCGTACGCTTGGTTCGGCGCCGCGTACTTCTTCTATGATATATGGTCTATGTATCTGGTGAGTACTAATGTTATATACTCATTTAAATTTAACTAAATACGTGCTTTGGATATATGGACAGATTGTAACTTTGTTTTATACCATGTTATGTAAAGACTAGTAGACCCGCGCGCACTTCGTAGCGCCTAACGTTAAATTAACAGTGTTACTCCACTGTACATACATGTATAATACATATAAGTAAATATCTTGAATCACTCTATCTATAAAATGTAGCCGCATCAAAATCCGTTGTGTTGTTTTAAAGATCTAAGCAGACCTAAGGTAACAGATAAAGGGACAGACGGATAGAGGTACAGCTAACTTATTCTTATTTCTAGTATTAAATCTATGATTGTCACTATTTAATTTGAATTTATCTTAATTTTTCCTGACATACATAATATTTCCGTAAATGTACCTATAAAGATGGTAGGGTCAGTGCACCTATATTTATCTCTTTAAAGAGTTTCTTGGGCGCACCTCATAAATTTTACTGTCTAATTACTTTTTGCTGTCTGTCTGACAAGTAAGATCACCACCAAGTTCAAGGCATTTCCATGAATTCCGTATACCTCCAACTTCTTCAGCAGTGTGCTATGATCCACACAATCAAAAGCTTTGGAAAGATCACAGAATACACTAATAGCATCCTGTGAGCTCTCCCAAGCCTGGAGGATCAGTTTATTATCATCATCATCATCATCTCAGCCATTGGACGTCCACTGCTGAACATAGGCCTCCCCTTTGGACTTCCATATGTACCGGTTGGAAGCGACCTGCATCCAGCGTCTTCCGGCGACCTTTATAAGGTCGTCTGTCCACCTTGTGGGTGGACGTCCTACGCTTCGTATGCTAGTCCGTGGTCTCCACTCGAGCACTTTTCGACCCCATCGGCCATCCGCTCTGCGTGCTATATGGCCTGCCCATTGCCACTTCAGCTTGCTAATCCGCCGGGCTATGTCGGTGACTTTAGTTCGTCTACGGATTTCTTCATTTCTGATTCGATCTCGTAGAGAAACCCCGAGCATAGCCCTTTCCATAGCACAGATCAGTTGATACGTGTACGATATCCAGGTCCACCTAGAGATGAACACCAAAGAGAACATGAAGCAGCTGGCGCGCAAGCTGTCGCGCGGCAACACCGCCGGCCCGCGCCCCGGCTTCATACACTACTGCACGCACGAGCCTGTTATACTCATGCACCATCTCTTCATCGGGGGGTTCGGATTCCTCGTCATTGTGGTGAGTTCATTACATTTTTAACCCCCGACGCAAAAACGACGGGGTGTTATAAGTTGAACGGATGAACGGATTTTTTTTATTTTTTATTTGTAAGTAGAGTTAGTCGAGAGTGTTCTTAGCCATGTTTGGTAGAAATCGGTCGAAGATGGCCGCCGCTACAAAATGGCGCTACAAGATTACTTTTTTCTTCCACGACCCCTCAATATGGGTATCAAATGAAAGGTCTTAACTAGTAGAATACAACCCACTATATAAAATTTAAAATCCAAGATGGCCGCCGCCACAAAAAGGTGTATTACGTATTGCGTTGGGGGTTTTTTTAATTTTTAATTTAATTCACTTGTATACTTGGCTATCATCGATTCTGCATCAAGTTGTTCAATGAAAAAAAAATCTTATATTATAGGTACCTACTTATGTTGTTTTTTTGAAACGCTCTCCTGATGGCAAGAGATAACACTGCCCATAAATACTACAGTGCCATTCGGAATTTCAGAGATTTAAAATCCTAGGAGCACTGATAACGCTTCTTAAACAGGAGTCATAAGATGTTAAGACTCTTTAGGCCAGTAATCTCACTAGCTACAGTGGGCACTGTCGTCCTACCGAAGCACAATAATGTTTGCACGTCACTGCTCAGACGGTAGAATAACTGGCACTGTTCCCCACCCACCTAGACGATCTCCTGCAAAGGAAGTCTACCTCCGGTATTTATTATAGCTATTTTAATTCACTACTGCTGTTATTGTTTCCAGTATCTCCGCGGCAACCTAGGCGACTGTACGTTCGGTTTCGTGTACCTGATGGAGTTATCGACCCCATTCGTGTCTCTCCGCGGCATCCTAGCACGGCTCCACATGAAGCCCTCCCGGCTGTACGTGTGGAACGGCGTGCTGATGTTGGTGACGTTCTTCGTGTGTCGCGTGCTGAGCCTGCCTTATGTCTGTCTCGTGTACAGCCGGTACATGGGGATCACTTACTGGGAGGTTAGTGTTGTGAGCTAGGAAACAAAAAACTAGGTTTTACTGACTTAATGGTGTCTTTTAGGTATATTTACTGTGATCTTGGACAAAAAAACTCTAGGCTTTACTGTATTTAAGATGTCTTTTGGGTATATAAGATGGTAATTACTTTGTCTCTTCACTCTTTTAAGTGGAAAGTGAGTATTTTAACCTTTTTACTACATATACTATGTTTTACTGACTAAATGACGTCATTATGATATGTTCTTATGAGTAAACTAGCTTATGCTCGCGGCTTTGCCCGCATGGCAAAATCCTTTCTTAGCGGAGGTCTTCGTCATAAAACCTCTGTTCCAAATTTCAACCCAATCCGTCCAGCGGTTTCGGCTGTACGTTGATAGATCAGTCAGTCACTCCTTTTATATATTTAAACAAGTGCCATTTACATTAGACAGTTCATCCTCCAAGCAGTCATGTGCTAATTTTATCTTTTTATTTTCATAAAAAAGTATATCAAAATTTCTGTAGTCTTGTTAACCGTACTTTGCCCGACGCAGATGATTCTTGCATTAAGAAAAAGGTTTTTTTTATAACATAATATCAAATCTAACTATATTTTTTGTATATTTAGATGAACAGAACGAGCCCAACCCCCATTACGCGAGCATTAATTACCTATATTTTCTCTTTCCAGGGTATAAGATCACTACCAACTGGGTGCAAGGTATCAATCTGCATACTCCTATTGCCGCAGCTATACTGGTTCTATTTAATGTCTGCAGGCGCCGTCAAACTATTCCTCGGTAAGGGCAAGCCTAAGTTATCCAACGACGTCCAGGCTAATATACCCGCGGATATTCAGGATAATATACCTAATAATCAGGCTAATATACCTAATATTCAGGCTAATATACCTAATATTCAGGCTAATATACCCGCTAAGTCCGCCATCTTGTCTTCAGGAGACTCTGATAAGAAACGGTGATGCCGACGACGCGCGCGAAACAAACACCACAAGTAGTTTGGTTTTCGCGCAAGGGATGTTGACTAAAAGTTATCTTTTCCATCGAGATTATATAGAAATATTGGATTTTTTATTTTATTTGATATCGTGTGAGATACAACGCGTTTAATTTGCTTGGTCGTTACGTCACCGGCTGAATTCTTCTGCAGAGCTAATCACTTATCTGTCAGGGAACCTAACCAAAGACACATTTATCAAAAATGTATGAAATGACGTATTAAATTGTAACTAAAAACAAAAACGGCACAACTCACGTCTAATCTTGTCGAGAATATCTCTACCACGGCTGTGCCGTTTTTGTTTTTAGTTATGGAGAACACTCGCGATAGTTTTAAAAACGTATTAAATCGTATTGACGTAATACGTCATTTCATACAACTCTGTCTTCGGTTCGGTCCCCTGACAAATAATTGAATAGCCCTGCTGATCGTTTATCGGTTAGTGACGTAGCGCGGCCCTACCCAAATACAAATACAAAAACTTGTACACGCAATATCTCAGCCATTGTTTATTTTATTCACAAACGAAAAAATACTTAAACAAATTCTTTTTATTATTGAAATTACGGACTAATTATATTTTTCCCCCTTGTCAACATCCCTATAGTTATCAACAATAGCAGTCGTACCAAATTCCGTGAAAATTCGTGATTTATGATTCATAATTTCTCGAATTTTAACGGAAATTAAATTGAAGATGAAACTTTATGACTAGTTATAGCCTGTGGCTTTTGAATTGAATTGATTTGAAACAAATTGCAAAGAAAAGTTGTGATTCATACAACTATGACTTCCAATTTAAATTGATACAATTTAAATTAATTTTGTGATTTTTTTTTAATTTGTAGGCTACTTTTCTTAGGCAGCTTATATGTCGCGCATTTTTTTTATAAAGCTAGTAAAAGGTGGTCCCAAAAATTATATAAGATTTTCTTTTTTAAAAAGTTTATAACATTATCGAATAAAGACAGTTTAAAAACTTGTTATGGGGCTGCGCAGACGACAGACTATCCATGACTCACTTTTTAGTCTGTGAAAATAGAACCTATGCAATTATATGCAGTAACGCACACGACGCGCAAAAAGTCCGGCGCACAAATAATCCGTGTAATTCTGGCAGACCGCACCGCGCCGCGCCGCACAAAAGTGTGTGAAAAAATTTAACGTTTGCTTCAACGCGCGCTAACGCAGACGGCACACACTTTAGTCGGCAATCTGCATTTGCTAGGGGTGGACGTAACGCTTCTTTCTTCTTCTTTTTCTGTACTTCATGTACAAAATAATACTTCGCGATCTCTGCACGATTTCCATAGCGTCTACGTCCCTACAGCTCTGCCGACAGAATGATCGAAGATGTGCGTCGTCTGCGTTGAGTCTGTGAAAAATCCGCAACCGACTTTTTGCGCGCCATGCAGACTTTTTGTGCGCCGCAGACTCGATCGCACAAAAAGTGTGCCGTCTGCGCAGCCCCTATAAGTTAAATTCCTAGAAGTATTGTTTTTTCTTTTCTGCATAATGATCTGATTTTGAAAATTTTATTTTAGTCAGGTTTAATACCAAAGAATTATGGGATCACCATGCTATAGGTATTTAGTTGACTCCACTATTTATTTAAACTGCGTTAAAGCTTATTTAGGCTTTATATAAAGATCTATGTAATCAAATAAAAAATGCATATAAAGAAAATGGTTTTGGCAAAAGGGGGCGCTGTTATAGAAGTTAGTACTAAATTTGTGTGGGGTTAGATTAGTTCCATTTTTTGCCACGACCATTATTTTTATCTTTAGTAAGGGGTTACAAAAAAGTGTAGCGATACCTATCGAACTGAAGCATATAAAAATACAAAAATAAAATAAATAAGTATTTATCGCCTTTTTCACAAAGACATAATAGGCAAAAATATCACGTGACCAAAATGAAAAAAAAAATGAAAGGTGATCATAATGAAAAAAAAAAGTGAAAGGTGATCAAAATGTACATAATACGTTCTCTTCTAGATTAGATCAGATTTTTTTTCTTATAAAAAGTAGATTTTTGTGTGTTTGGTTAGGTAAGTTAATTTATAGGCTACGAATCACACTAAAAAATATAAATGTTAATTTACAATATTATAAATGTTAATTTACAATATTATAAATGTTAATTTACAATATTATAAATGTTAATTTACAATATTATAAATGTTAATTTACAATATTATAAATGTTTTTTTTTTAGTGAGTGTGTATATTTGTTACTTCTTTACGCCTAAACGGGTGGGCCTATTGTGCTGAAATTTGGTATAGAGATAGCTTAGACCCTGGAATAACACATAGGGTACAGTACAGCGGGTAAAACCGCTGGGCGCAGCTAGTAAATAATAATCACTACAGGTATGTAGGTACTAGGTATAGCAAAAAAGTCGCTTTCCGCTGATGGTTCGAATAAGTAATGCTACAACTTTTTGTAACACATAAATGTTAATGTCTATACAAGGTGTTTTTAAATGTGAAGTGATACTTATGGCGAAAAATATCAATTTTAACAAAATAGCATCAAAAAAAATTTTTGAGAGTTGATATTTTTGGCCTAAGTATTACAATATATTAACGATGTTTAGAGTATTTAATAGGTAAATTAATAAATGTTGTGGATCGGTGTGGACTTAGCTTAAGGCTTATTATAAAAATAGGACTACCCTCACATATAAAAAACATAGAAACGTACAATTCGCGAAAGAATGCGTTTGCAAGTGTGTGCGTGCGTACCATAGATATACAATAGATTAGATATGTTTTTTTTTATGTGATGAAGTAGAAGACGAGCAAGACGCTCTCCTGATGTTAAGAGATAACGACTGCCCATAATCAGTACAGTGTTACCTAGGATTTCACAATTATGTGAAATTCTAGGTGCACTGCACCAACGCTTCTTACTCAAGAGTCATGAGATGTTAAGACTCTTTAGCCCAGTAATTTCACTAGCTACAGTGCCCTCCTACCGGAGCACAGTGATGTCTATAAAATATTGATGTGTCTATTAAGTAGAAGTATGTCCTTCAAGAAGGTTATTAAAAAATATTACAACTTACTGCGGCCATTAAAAAATATTGGACACGTATGTTTTTACGCAAAAACGACGGGGTGTTATAAGTTTGACGTCTGTCTGTCTGTCTCTGTGTGTGTGTGTGTGTGTGTATGTGTCTGTCTGTGGCATCGTAGCTCCCAAACGGATGAACGGATTTTGGTTTAGTTTTTTTTGTTTGAAAGTAGTCGAGAGTGTTCTTAGCCATGTTTGGTGGAAATCGGTCCAAGATGGCCGCCGCTATAAAAAGGCGGATAACTTTTTTCTTCCACGACCCCCTCAATATGGGTATCAAATGAAAGGGCTTAACAAGTAGAATACAGCCCACTATATAAAATTTAAAATCCAAGATGGCCGCCATAAAAAAAATGGTGAATTACGTATTGCGTTGGGGGTTTTTTAAATTTTTAATTTAATGCACTTGTTCTTTGTAGTTTTCATAAAAACGGCTTTTATTATTTCATGCCTCATCCTTTTTTCATTGCTTCTCCGTATCTATGGTGTACACGAAACACAATAAAGGCAACGCATATGTTTGTTTTCTTCATTACTAATTAATATAATTAGTGTGGTTTTTGAGTTTGATAAGAAAATGGGATGACCTCTAAAAAGGTTTGGAAGATTTCTTGTTTTATTATTTTGACGCTGTACAGCTTTTGGATATAAAAGGATAGACTATAATATAATAGGCTAACGACAATCAGACGAGCGACGAGTTCGTCTCATTCGTCTACTCATAAAACATGGGCTGAAGTCTCGTACAAATGCAATAACAACTTGTCTATAATTTTCTCTGTCTACGAAAAAAAAAATCGGTTTTCTTTAAATTTTTTTCGTACAAATAAATATGGACCTAGTTTTAGTAGGTATTTATTTTTAATTAAATGTAAGATATTTTAATAATTTCTTCCGTTTAATAGTTTACTGTGAATAAATTGTTTTAGATCTATTTGGAATCTCTTCATAGAGTTACAAAAAGGTATAGCTAATACTTAAAGGAACATCTACCAGAGAAACTAAAAATCATAAAGTAAATTCAATTAGTCAACAAGCATCGTAAATACCTCCCAGCTTCACTGAAAGTCGTGCCGGAACACGGCTACATTTTCAAAGTGGTGAAATAGATCCTCTTAGGTATTATCATACTCTTAAAATCTAAAACATTAATATGTTAATTATTTTGTTGTTGGGATGTTACTAATATATTGCATATTTTATTTATTTATTTTTCATCTATTTCTTTGTTGACAAATACGTGCACAAAAATAATATTTTTTCGCACAATTTTTGATATATTTTGCTTATCCAAAAATTTGTTAAATGAGGCTAATATTCCAAGTTGTACTTTTGTTTAATTGGCTGTTCTATTGTTAATATTTATTGTAAACTTTGATCTGATTGGCTAAATAATTTCTGTCACTTTTTTATTGTCGATCTGATCGATTGTTTTTGGTGCTTACATAATATACTTAATATATTTTCTATACACACATACATTTGTACACAGTACACACAATACACAAATGTGTATTTCTACATACTTTCTTGATTTTTTCTACATTTTTTAATACTTTTGACCACAGAAATCTTAATAATAAGTCGCTAGATACACACAATACATTCGTTGTGAGTTGTGAATACAACTATAATGCATATGCCCCAAATATTGTACACTTCTAAGTAGAGTCTCAAGCTATTTTTATAGAAAATAATTATAATAGTAATCTCCATTATTATTATAGGTAATTATTTTATTTTCAACCTGGTATCCTCTCTTTTTCTCTTGTTCATGGACTATATTCATCTAGGTATTGTAGAAAGAATCATCAAAACTAATACGTACCTATTGGCGTACTATTAAGATTTCTGTGTTATTCATGCTTCCGAGAGTTTGCAATATCTTCCAATACCGCCAAACATATTCCTTTTGCATTTTACTTACATATAAAATTACTTAGACTAACAGAAAATGGGAAGATTCGTCATAGCGCTATCGTTGCTATGCCAAACTTGGACCTGCAGGGCTATTCACTTATCCGTCAGGGAACCGGACCGAAGACCGAATTGTCAAAAATGTATGAAATGACGTGAAATGGCACGTCAAGTCGATACGACTTAATACGTAATTTCATACATTTTTGACAATTCGGTCTTCGGTTCGGTTCTCTGACGGATCGGATAAGTGAATAGCGCTGCTGTTGGATCGGAAAGTGTCAGTTGCCGCGCCGAAGTTAAATTGTGGGCACCATTTTCCGCTCTTCAATTAGACCCGTGGGCCTAATTGAAGCGGACCATCTCATAAACGTCAGTACTGCATCTTCCTATTTTTATTAATCTATGAAAATAGATAAATAATTTGTATACTAACACGAGTAGGTGCCATTGTGGATTACATAAATGTTGTTGGCCCTTATTGTTTTAATGATTGTTGTTTGTAATTTAAGTAGAGACACGTTTTACATACTGCACAATTTAGAATAATACTACTAATAGGCCAGCTCCACTTAGCGTTAATATTCGCGCAGTGCTAAAATCTCGAAACAAATCAAATGTCACTTTAATATTTACTTACTTTTTTAATACTGGGTAGCACTGTACTAATAATGCAGCGTTATCTGTTACCTTCAGGAGAGCGTCTTGCTCGTCTGCTTACTTCGTTGTATTAAAAAAACACTTTTCAAAACTTTCCAATGAGTTTTTGACACTTGACGCGAAGATTTTCTTGAAGTGGAGTTACGGCTTAATGGATTACAGGAAACTTAGGCTTTTGTATCAAAATACTATTCTTTGAGCCTAGATCATTATTAGGTATATACAAGGTGGCGCCAAATTAGTCATCCGATTTTCTTTTTGTCTAAAACATAAGTGATTGATTAATTTTGCGCCATCTTATGTATGTATGTATTCTATTGATAAATAGGTAATAAGCCTTTATGGTTTTTGTTCCTAATTTTATATTACTATCGCTAGTACAAGGGCATAGTTGTACTAAGTTTTGTGGCCTATTTTTAATATTTATACATACATAATATTTTGTTATAGATATACGTATGTCCATTGTAACCAGGATGTGCACAATTTTTTTTGTGGTCGAGAACGAAAGAACTTAATATGCGGTCTCTTTCACGCATCCTTTCTCGACGCTTGAATATTAACTTAATCTTTCCAGTAACATAATTTTAATTTTTGCCTAATTTTGTAGCCTGAATGAAAACTGGCCCATATTAATTTTGTATAAATAGCTAGGTTTTAGTTATTTTGAATTTTCTGTCAGTATTTTTTTTGTTTGAAAGTGCTGTCATTTCGTATGAAAAGCTCAATTTTGCAGAGTTTTTTACTTTATACATTCTGTAAAGCATTTTGTATCGCATTTTATAAAATTATCCGTCAATATTGTGTTACGTAGCTTTTGACGTGCAGCTTATGAACGGAGTCTTATTGCGACTTCAGGATGCTGAGCCATTCTGTGTGATGTTTTTATATAGCGTAGCTTGGATCGAAGAAATAAAAACAAAAAGGAGCTTAATAATAAAAGTATTTTGACCCAAAGGTCCAAAACTATCACGCACTGGTGACTATTACAAAAAAACAAAAATTTAAAGTTAACACTTTTAGTGGTGCCTTGTTTAGTATTATCCGCAGTGACGGAAATTACGCACAGTGTCATGGTAGCATCAGTTTAGAAAACACGACGTATGTGTGTGCTTAAACACCCCTGTTTCGTCCTCAAAAACGCAGCATTCGTGTTAAAAAGTTACTTAATTTTATCGGGTAACGTGCTTGTGAATATGCCTTTTAACTTTAACGCTCTGTCTCTCAGAACAATTTATTTTTGTCGGTTAATAATGATAGACACCCAGTGGGTGATAGCCAAAAGACTTACAGATTCTTTGATTAACAACTTCTTAAGTTATTTTTTGTTCATTTCTTCGATCTAAAGCAGTGTGGCGATGTACATTCGTACTGAGTGGTGTTACCAGTGTTAAATGTAATTAATTATTGTGTAGTTTATTTATTGTAATCAAGCTTGTGCTCCAGGCGATTGGCGAAAGTATGCGTCATTTCTAACCATAAACAAAAAAAATAATAGACAATTGCTAATGTCAACTTTTTTTTATCCGCTACGTAGCGAGGTCTCTGTATTTTCCGATAAATTACAATAATAAGAACTGTGATTATAATTATTTATATGTCTCCGTACTAAAAAGTTGTGACATGATTTGACTTGGCAATAAGTTAAAATTTACAGATTGCCGAGTCAAATAGGCTTGATAAATTTGAATATTCCATCTGTTATCTATTGATGGAAATAGCATTATAATTCTTTGCGTAGTTTAAAGCTAGGTACAGACCAAATGAATTGGTTACGTTGGCCATCGCTTTGTCGTCCACACAGCGCCAGCTAACCCCTTCATTGGTTGGTCTGTGCCCGGCTTAAAAGATCTTGGCTTAGACACCAGGAAGCAACTTTTAGTATGTCACTAATAGCACGGTAAAGATATATACAGTAGTTTGACTCCCTAGAAGCGGTTGAACTCAAGGTCGCGCGAGTTTGCAACAATTTGGGTAGTGTTCGGTAAGTAGCGAGGTGCTGAATTGACGTTTTTATGCAGTAATCTTCCAAATAATGGTTGTGAATTAGTAAAAATATCACAAAATATTTAATTATTTTTGATATCTTGACTAATTCACAATAATAACGCCTATTCGGCACCCCGCTGCCTACCGAATACTACCCAAATTGTTTGAAACACGCGCGACCTTGATTTCAACCGCTTCTAGGGAGTCAAACTACTGTATATGTCTTTACCGTCCTAATAGTTAGAAATGACGAAATCGCCACTCCCTGTTGCGCAGGCGCTGCGTACGCAGAATAGATGTGATATGTTACTCAATGACTAGGTCTGAGCACTGAGTGTTTTATAAATGTATCCAATACTATGTCGTGCTTGTTTCATTTGTTTACCTCCTCCTGGTTTCTGATTCCCTGGTAGATGTCCAGTCATCAAATAAGCACTATGCTTTAGGAAAATTTAAGAGTGCTTATACAATTTGACGCTCTCTCGCGCGCACTACATACTGAAAGAATCACACATACATACCAACAGGATCTTGAATGAAAGTACATATTTACTTGTTGAACTGTATTATATTTTCGGCAATTACATAGTTTACTATTTTTCTGTTGCTATTTTATCACTTCAACTTCAATTTTTTGTTTTTGGGCTATTTTATCACACGCTTGCATCTCGCCGCCTTGTCATCATGACTTATGACAGACCATAGTGCCATAGACTATGTCATTCTCTATATTATTTATTTTTAATTTGGTTGATTTGCTTTTTCGCATCGTTTATTAAGCATTTAAATCGTTATGTATCACAATTTCTAACAATCGGCCGTTCTGCCATGGGGATGTCCCTATCCCCAAACACATCTCGGCCATTCTTTGTTGGTGTATGTCCCCATACTACCGACAGTACATCGTATTCGGGATAGTAAATACATTTGAGCAAGTACATTTTTTTTTTAAATATCGACAAGTAATGGTACAGAGCAATAATTTGATTTAGATTAAATAAAAACTTTTTAGTTAAGCTTCATATTCGCGTTGTGTTGTTGTAAATCATTTTAATAAAAGAAAAACTCAAGTTAATTAATTTTAAATTTAACACGTTTTTTTTTTGAGAATTATGTTAGTAAATGACTATCGCTCGTTCGCAAAGCACCTCCATGAGAAGAACGAGCAAGAAACTCATGGATATTGCTGTTTGTTTTATTAAGTTTAAAATGTTTACATCTTATTGTCATAATTAATTTTTCGTTTGAATGGCACTACGTCGTTTATCATGCGAAATTACTTTCTTAGTGAAATTGGCATTTTATTAAAGAGATATTATAATTTGATTACTTTTATCATGATTATTTATTTAAAGACAGTCATCTGCTGATATGCCGACGAAGGAGCTTCCAGTCATCTCCATCTATATTATCACATTGACTTATCAAATGGCATAACTTTTTCCATAATATGCTTCACTTTAGATAAGGCTATGTTTTGTTTTCCATAATTCTAGCTTATGGCATAATGGGAGTGAAAATATGTATCTTCTATCTTCAGTATCATTTGCTTAGTCTGCATCACAACAACTGGTAACATTTCCATTATCATTAGGTACATTATAGACGAGTTTCATAAGCATTGTTGCCTTCTGATACCTCATGCCACCCAATGTTCATTAGTGGGCTGACTGTTGTAATATCTTTGTATATATTGCTTATTCAATTGAAATTAAATTTTGTATTCTTGTGATATTCTGGAACCAATGTAATGTTTGGTTGTTCCTAAATCCTTCAGGCACCTTTCCTTTTTTATTTTTGTATCTCTTTTTATAATTTATGACATTTCCTTAATGTTATAAAGATCTATATCATCGATATATTATACTGCTATAACAATCACATCTTTTCCATTTACAATATAAACATATGGATTTATTCTTGAGCAAGGCATCCCAAATTCTAAAGCAATATTTAATTGTCTGTGCCAATAGTTTGTTCGCTGGCTCGTGTCTATTATACATTGACATATTTAGTTTACAATCATAATGTTCATCCTCATAACCAGGTTATAAATGTAAGTTTCTTCAGTAACTTTGCTGAGTAAGAATGCTGTGACTCCATCCATTTGGTGTATCTGTTTCTAGTTCCTTCTTGGCATCCAATCAGGTATCTTATAGGCGAGTGGTAGACCACTGGAACATAGACCTCAATGTAATCAATGTCCTTGTCTTGTTTATAAATATCCTTTATCATCGGTCTATGATATAATGTGTACAATACCCATTGGCATTCATCTTGGTTTTATTGATCTATTTGCTGGGTATAGCAGATTTTCCTTCTGGTCAACGTTTTTGATCTATAAAGGATATTCTTTATTCCTAGTATAGTACATCTGAAAGCTTGTTTGATATCTTCAGAATTCTTTGTATATCTTCATTTTATACATTTTCTTGCATTTACATAATATTTCAATAATTAAAACATAGATGACATTATGAGCAACAGTATCCTTGGCAACCATTATTCTTCATAAAGGCCATAGATATTCTATTACATTCAAGTAGATATTATATGGCCATATAAATTAAGCTAACAATACCTCATTCATCTGCGTTTCCAGTATTTAGAACTTCTTGAAGACTGAATCATTTTCCGGAAAACTCGATAGGTCATTGCTTAGCACTAAGATTTGTCTCTCTTAAATAACGATTCTCATGCTTTGCTGTTGCATTCTTGATATCATAGTACGATTAGTGAAGTCAAATGTCTGTTACGGTGTGTCGGTGTCTCATCAACAAAATCTTCATATTGATCTGAACCATATGATATCATCATCGCATATTACCAGCTCTGGCCACTGATTACTTTGCTAGCTCTATCCAACAATCTTCGCCAACTTTGGCCAACCAGGACTTTGGCAGCTCTAGCCATCAATCTTCGCCAACTCTGGCCAACCGGAACTTTGGCAGCTCTAGCCATCAATCTTCGCCAACTCTGGCCAAAAACATATATTTCCCTCACCAGGGTCTCATTTACAAAACATTGCCAGCTCTGGCCAATTTAAAACAGATATTTCCCTCACCAGGGTCTCATTTACAAAACATTGCCAGCTCTGGCCAATTTACAACAGATATTTCCCTCACCAGGGTCTCATTTACAAAACATTGCCAGCTCTGGCCAATTTACAACAGATATTTTCCTCACCAGGGTCTCATTTACAAAACATTGCCAGCTCTGGCCAATTTACAACAGATATTTCCCTCACCAGGGTCTCATTTACAAAACATTGCCAGCTCTGGCCAATTTACAACAGATATTTCCCTCACCAGGGTCTCATTTACAAAACATTGCCAGCTCTGGCCAATTTACAACAGATATTTCCCTCACCAGGGTCACATTTACATAACTTTGCCAGATAAAATCTGGCCAACTTAGAACATATTACTCCCTCACCAGGGTCACATATATATTTTATAGTAGATATGAGTTCAACATATTACTCCCTCACCAGGGTCACATATATATTTTATTGTAGGTATGAGTTCTAACTCGTAACAGTCACCAAGTCTTAATGTAATTGACATAAAAACACAAGGGACTCCCATAACCCATACATAATACACAAGTCGCCATTTTTTTTTAATATATATGTCAATAACTGTTAATTATCATAACAACTCAAACTCTTTACTAACACTTGCTAATATTAATATTATAGACATTGTACAATTGTACAGTCACACAAATGCTTCATAGTAATTCCACAAAAATTGAGTTTCCATACCGGTTACAACAGTATTTTCTATCATGACGCTGTCCAAAACATAAAGTAAGTCCCTTCAGAAAGTTACTGATATGTTATTATATGATAGTGACAATTTGTGAACAATGACTCCCTTTGAGAGCACCATCTTATTAGCATGAGGAAATGTACCATCATTTAGGTCTGAACAATATCAACATACCCAATTCATCAAATCTTAAAAACAACATTCTATTCTAAATGACAATACCAAAATTTGCCATCACTTGTCATGCATTGTGGTGTTTACATTGGTTATGTCTGTCGCGGCCAAAGGACCTCGAATCTGTGGGAATTTCTTCATCCAAGCTCATACAATTATTAGTTAACTTTTAAGTTTGTGAAATGAAACTTAATACCATATTATATTATAAAATGCAATATCATCAATATTTAATTATGGTCCTCCAAATATAAACTGTCAGTTAGTCTTTATATTTGATATGCCTTCTACTATATCACCTAGTTTTCAAATGGATCTAAACGAGAACATTCTGTGCATGTGTACCAATGTGTATATATGTAACCTATATTTACATATATAGTAAAAGACAGTTTCAGTTCATCATTTGTTTGTTGGTCTCTTACCATCCATTCAAAATAGTATTATTAACAGTGTGGAAGACTAATTATATCTTCATCTAAAACAATTCTTATTCACCTATGAATAAATATTAAGTAAATTCTCATTTACATAATACTTCCCACAAAACTCTTCATGCTTTAATGTTATATAATTTAAGTGACTTCATATACACATCCTAGATATACACACCATAGATGGACCATTGATATTCATTGATCACTAAATCCATAGATGGGCCATTGATATTCATTGATCACTACATTCATAGATGGACCATTGATATTTACTGATCATGTAATTTCACACTTACTTTTGAAGTGTTTCTATGAACAAACAATGTGTAAATATGGTAGCCTGAACATACTTTTAAACTAGTACTACTAGCAATCTTAACTTAATGACTGGATACTACTATCCTATAAAGATGGTACTAGATAGTCCAAACGACAGGTAACCATTGCATACCGTTACTTTTAAATGTAATCATATCTAAATAATTTACCTAATTAAATTTCAAATCTGCCTTACATAGAAAGTAGGTAGTAACAATTGCAATAATTAAAAAAATGTCTTCTTTACAAAAGGTTACATGCTTACGTTTATAAATCATGTAGTGTCATAACAATAATTCTACTTTATGACATCTGGGGCAAATCCAGAATTCCAACTATGAATACAAATTATCACAAAATTATTTTATTATTTGTTCTTCTGTACCATTCAATAATATGAAATCTGAGCTATGTAGTGAGCAGTATAAATCCCCCCCATTAGTAGTTTGGTGGTAACCCGTAAATCATTCTGTAATAGACAAACTGCCCTAAGAGCATTCAAATGATTGTACACATACATTTCATTTACTCAAGTCTATGATAACAATTATGTAAACCCTTCCAAAAAGATAATATGTCATCTGTTATAATATTGTATCCTTATTCCTTTTGCATATAATGGTGTTATCACTTTATATGTGGAAGCTATTTATTGGCTCTTCACTACTTTATTTATGCACCATAGCTGTAGGCCTCCCAAATAATATGTGAGAATATATATCCATAAAATATCAGTTTGATGAGTCAACATCATTCATTGTGGAATACACTACATTTATTAATAAGTCTACATTATATACTCAAAGTTCAAATTTCAAAGTTATTCATTGCGAGAGTATGTATACAAAAGATAACAAGTTATTATAATATGGTTGTCTGGAAGAGATCGCCATCAGTAATAAGACTGCCAATCGTAACACTTCCTTCTGTGCAACCTTAGTTCCAAGTTTATATTGCTGTATTTGTGTGAACAATAAGGAGTTTTCTATTCTATAATATAATAGTCTGCTACAGTCCGCTTTTCAGCATGCAAATTGTAATAATAATAAAAGACACATTTCAAGGTACAATGTTATGTTTAGACGGACCTAAGACTGACAGAACAATATTATAATATCACAGTCACTTCGACCTCAGTGGGAACATTTAGTATAAGCCGTGCTTTTACTGTCATTTTACTTCACTAAACACTTTTTTTTTTTCTTTTACTTTCCGAACCAAAATATTGTTCTGGTTCACTGATATTAAAATTCAATTTGATTCTAGAAAACTCTGTATCCAATATTATAGCTATAGTAATTCAAATGTAAAAATACTTTGTGTCAATACCTACCGGGTATAGGTACATCATCTCTACATGTATACAGATATACATAATTAATGCAGATATAATTTACTTAAAACATATTCAATGTTCCAGTTTTAAAAATGGTTCTCTAATATCATATTTCCTTGCTTCAGGAGCTAAGCTTCAAGATTTATTATTAATTGCCAATGGGAATATGACTGATTAATAACTACAGTAATAGACTTTACGGTACACTATACATTCCGTCTCAGTATTAAGCATAGAAGATTAATAAAATAATCTTTACGAACCGAATTGTTACAAAGTCCAAAGTGAACTTAATGTGAACCGATGCCATATTTTGTAGGTAACATTGACAAACAGTTTCATAATACCTTAGGTACTCAAAAGCCACACGTTGAACATTCCTCTCTTCAGCTTGTAGCTCCAACGTGCGGCTGGGTGCCGCAGCTCTGCTAATGTCCACCTTCTCAAGGTATCACAAACACTGTGCTAGGAAAGTCTGCGATAAGGATATGGTCAGTAATAATTTCATCATAAATGCTAGAGTAAGATTCTCTTACTTCCATTGGAAAACATATTGTACAATTTAGCAAAATTCAAAATACATTATACTATCAGCTATTCTTGACAAAGAAGCAAAACTTGACAGATCAGTGCGGCCAGCGCCTTATCTTCAAAACTGACCTCCTCAAGCATGACAAGAAATGCCTTAATATGAACAGTAATTCATTTTATTTATTCCTTCATCCTCTCACCAAATCAAATAAGGTTATGCAAAATTTGCTTATTCTAGCAACTTCGCTATAGCAAAATAACTATTATTTACCATTGATTACAGTAAAGGTTTGTTAAAATTTAGTTTAATTTAACATAAAGGTCCTTGCTCCGAAGAGCAATATCACATAAAATATCAGCAAGATTTCTGTTTAGATTGTGCAACAATATTATGTAGGTAACAAAACATTGTACACGAACCCACCATAATATAGAGGTAGAACTGTCCGTTTTATCCATTTTAATAATTAATTATTATTAAGTATACTGTAATGTGTGTGTGCAATCATTATTACACTACAGAAAATCAAACCAATAAAATTTGTAAGACTTCTGAACTCCGAACTACACAGACCAGCAAAGCTATCGTTTGATACAAAATATTAAACACAATAATAAGTGAGCAAAATAAATACCTGGGCACAACCAGTTGCTGCCAACTTACCATAGCGTTGCGTCGAAAACGTAAAGCAGTGCACATCGCTGACGCGCATTTCACCGCTCAGCCAAATTTCAAGATCGATCTACAATTACCTAGTAACTCACTAGAACTATTAATGAAAAAGTATAATGATGGTGACATACCCAATCTCTTTCAGTATCCATTCCGTCACGAACAGCTCTTACTAACAGCATTTGGACATGTTAGCGTTCGTCAGGTTCGTTTCACTTCTGATATGAAAGAATCACACATACATACCAACAGGATCTTGAATGAAAGTACATATTTACTTGTTGAACTGTATTATATTTTCGGCAATTACATAGTTTACTATTTTTCTGTTGCTATTTTATCACTTCAACTTCAATTTTTTGTTTTTGGGCTATTTTATCACACGCTTGCATCTCGCCGCCTTGTCATCATGACTTATGACAGACCATAGTGCCATAGACTATGTCATTCTCTATATTATTTATTTTTAATTTGGTTGATTTGCTTTTTCGCATCGTTTATTAAGCATTTAAATCGTTATGTATCACAATTTCTAACAATACGTACGTACGTACGTACGTACTGTATTTGATACATTTTGCAATATTAATTCTTAAAGAAGGTATAATTAACTTTTTGAAAATTCCTCAAGAGGAACCCTGCATAATATTATTGCACACATTTTAAAAGTGTTTTCAGTTTGATGTATTAAAAAATGTCATGATGAGATTTTTATATAGAAGTTAATTTTATGAATTTATATTATTATTTATATTTTATGTTATTTTTTTATATTGCAAAATCTATCAAATTGTGAGAGTGAGAGAGCGTCCAATTGTTAAAACGCTCTTTAGACTTTCACGGTCAAGATACACAAGTCTAAAGAAAAATTACATTATTTTTATGTTTATTGTGGTAACTTTTTATTTTGGCTAACTGGCTAAGTTTTGCAGGTATAGGTGTACAGTGTACACCAATATTACCTATACCTACACACCAATATTATTATTTATTGTATTATATTAATCTTTTTCGTGATTTAAGAGGCATATACATATATTCCGCGTAACGTAGGAGTTATCTGTGACGTAAAGAGGTGACTGATTTTTTTAGATTAGCTGATGTTTTTGATTAGAAAACCAAAATTTCCGTGACTGGCTGTTATTGATTGCAATTTATTTATTGGTGTCTCATTTCCATAAAAAACAAGATTGTCAATTTTTAGGCTTTGATTCGACTTTCCAAACTATATGAATACTTATTATAATAAGATAATAATTTATTTATATACCTCTATAAGGTATTAAAAAGACAGTCGTTGTAAGTAGATACCTATCTAATTATAAAGAAAGCCATCTTGGCGACCCAAATTTTCAATCAACTAATAAAAATATGTTCTTGGAGTCGTAGAGCGGTTTAGAAGAGCATTTTTCAACTTTGTCGCGTAATCCACTAGCACGTTACAGTAGAGTGCCTTTCACGAAAGAGGTCCCGCGGAATTTAGCGGAACTAAATTTAATTTAATCGATTATTACTGTAACTTGGTACTTCATATCCTAAATAATATCTTTTTTTTTTTTTTTAAAGTAAATAGATATTTAATTAAGAAATTAAATATGAGAAATTATGAGTAAATTATTAGTCAAAATGTTTTGGATATTTTAACTTTAGAACGCGCGATAGTGGCGCCCCACAATAGGGCCTCCTTTCGTGAAAAGCACTCTAGGTGTAAATTTAAGAAACATCTCAACAAAATGTCCAATTCCTATCCATCATGAGACTGTTATTGACAGATTTAAGTAGCCATAGTAAGGTACCTGTTTCCGGTTTTATATATTTAAAATTGGCAAGAAAAAAGTTTTTGAAATGAATCTATGTTTTGTTAAGTTCATTTTGGTATATAAATGGTTACATAATAAATAAACGTTCCAATAATTTTATATTAAACATGTGACAGAATTTATGACCTGACTAGGTATACGCTCTTAAGTGCAGAAGCGCTCTTACTGCCTTTTAAAGTAATAAAAACAAGTTCCCGATTAGGTAAGTGTGTAGGTAGTTGCAAACTAATTACGTTGATAAAAATCTGTGTTTTCTAAAACTTGATAATTTTGATT
Source organism: Hemithea aestivaria (assembly GCA_947507615.1). Taxonomy (NCBI): domain Eukaryota; kingdom Metazoa; phylum Arthropoda; class Insecta; order Lepidoptera; family Geometridae; genus Hemithea; species Hemithea aestivaria. The sequence goes on from OX382343.1 coordinate 1,420,455, forward strand.
AATCAAAGATAATATTTTTAATGTTAGAAGATAATATTAGAACGATACAGAATACCTATAACTTACGCTCTCAGAATAAAGACATTTGAAAACAATATAATCCCACCAAAAACATTCTGTAAAAAACTAGCCAAGTCTCGATGGAGCTGCTTGTTTATCTCTAAAAAGTAATGAAATCTAGACAAAGTCGTGCCAAGTATAAGGTTCCTTACTGCGATTTCTTTATTATTATAGTTAATGTTGTGTGACTTGGCCGTTGAAGGGTACACAAGGGGACAAAACCAGATGCTCCATGACACTTGGATCGCCTAAACATAAGTATTATTGAAATACGCAGCTTTATCAAGCCTACAATTGACTGGTTATCCAATCAACTTTTTCCAAGTGGAAATTTTCTATCGTGAATGGGTAGCGGACAGATTGGTGCAATAGTGTCATGGAGCACCTGGTATAATACCCTTGTGTACCCTTCAACGGCCAAGTCACACAACATTAACTATAATAATAAAGAAATCGCAGTAAGGAACCTTATACTTGGCACGACTTTGTCTAGATTTCATTACTTTTTAGAGATAAACAAGCAGCTCCATCGAGACTTGGCTAGTTTTTTACAGAATGTTTTTGGTGGGATTTCACTTATTTTTGTAGAAACGCTATATTATAAGGTTATCAGAAATACAAACCGTAAGCGCGTTTTAAAATACAGTCAGCGCCATCTAGATACGTGTGCGTTCACTCTTAGTCCAATGCATCATAATATTATACCGGGAAGTGGGCCTAATTAAACTTGCAAGATTTAATTACAGACAGACAGACCGACAGGTGAAAGTAAATAAAAGCTTGTAGTAAAGGCGGTATGTCGATCTCTTCTAATAGTTTGGTTGGGCTCTTATTTTAGTTGGCCACGCTAGATATCGCCTGATCATAACTGACGATTTACGACACATATACACACTCACATATACATATACTATGCCTTAAATATATTTTGAATTAATAAGTTGGATATTACACAATTTTAACCATTGACTGCAAATGTAACTTTGTAATCCGATACATTTATATGAGATTACAAAGTTATTTATGCAGATGAATTATCTCGAAAACGAGACCGAAATTGCATGTTTTTTTAGTTTTCCTATGGCTTATACAATAAATTCTAAGTATGTACCAAATTTCAGCTCTCTGAGTTTATGGGAAGTACTAGTTCTATTTTGATGATCATGAGTGAGTGAGTGTCGAAAATGCGAAACTTTGCTTTCGCTTAACTTCGGAACTTAATGACCTACAGACTTGAAATTTTGGATTTTAAGTATGTAATTATAGCTTACTGGATGACGAAAATTTCTGTGTTCTGGTCTTATCCAGAGGTTCTCAAATAGGGGCCTGAAAATGCGACGAAATGGTTCCTGTAAAGATGGTACGGCAGTGCTTGCTTCGCGCTCGACTTGGCGGGGGCACTACCGTGCCCCCAGATTTAATGTAAAAAAAAAACACGATTCTTAAAATTAGATTTGGAAAACCAACTGCAACACGACAGCGTTGCCAAAGCAATTTAGAGGCAATCTAGATCCATAATGCGTTTGCTTTAGCCAGCGAACCTCCTTCCACACGTGAAAAACAATATCTTACATCTTTTATTAGATTAGATTAAATTATCTAAGTAATAATTAAAACAACAATATTAATTATAAAAACGTGAAATCCGTAAGTCTAGAAAATCCCCAGATTTATTATTATTATCTTTCTTAATAGATACATACACTCAGAATTACATAATGTGTACGAGCAATACATAAAACTAAAAAAATGTAAATGCGGATCGAGGGACCAAAAATACTAAGTAACAATCGTTAATGGAGGGATAAAGGCTACGTGCGAAATACGAAAATGATTCATTATAAATAAATAAATATAAATATTTCAGGACATTTCACACAGCGTCACCTATTACCTAACCCCGAACTAAGCAACTTAAGTATATATCTAGTGAAGCTCTCTCGGTCGCACTATTTGACAAATTTGGAAATATAAATTAACATATTTTTTTTTGAAAATTCCTTTAGACCAGCCCTGCATAATATTATATTCCACACATTTCAAAAGTGTTTTCAATTTTTTTTAAAGTTGTTTGAATTTTTTTTTTAAATGTTGCTCCCCTTGCCATTTTTTTAATATATCAAACTAAAACACTTTTAAAAGATGTGCAATAATGTTAAACAGGGCTGGTATTAAGGAATTTTCAATAAATTAATTCTATGAATTTACATTTAAAAATTTGTCAAATAGTGCGAGCGATTGTTATGGTGGTTAGGACAACGGAATATAATACGTATTACGTAGGTATATACTTTTCTTTTGTAAATACATATACTTATAATACCTAGATATTGAACACCATTCAGACCAGAAACAAAATACTTGTGGATCACACAAACATTTGTCCCATGCGGGAATCGAACCCGCAACTGCCGCAACCTTCTGCGTTGCAAGCGGGCAGCGGGTGTTAGCCCACCGCGCCACAGAGGTCGAAAATAAAATCCATATCCATATCCATTCATATCCATCCATATCCATATCCATATCCATACATATCCATATCCATCCATACATATAATAAGAATGGAAATTTCTCCCCATTCATAGTGATCCTTTACTAAAGTGAACTGTGAAAATACGCATATGAACAAAACGACGCGAAAAAGTCGCTTGCGCGATCTAATTCGTAAAACATTTTGTCAATTTTTCCTAGGAAAACGTAAAATAATATAATAAAATAAATAATAATCATTTATATCGGACACATCGCCCCTAATTTACATCAAAATTTCGAAGTAAAAGTAATAGAATATAAAGTAAATTCAATTCAAAAAAATCAAAAAGCAAAAAGTGCGACAAACTAAAAATACGCCATCTATCGATGTGGCTGTAAACGAAACCTTTAATTTGGGCTAAATTTGTAAATAGTTTGTGTCACTGGTGTGGTTAAACAACACCATCGATTTGAATAAAATTTTCACTAATACGTTGCAGTTTTCTCTACTTGAAACTTAGTGTTGGTTTTAGTCAAATCGGTTCATAAATAAAAGAGTTATATCAATCTAAAGATTCGCATATAAAATGCTAATAAACAAGAAAGGTAGTCATAGGAACCGCGTAATCAAAAGACAAAACCTCATCGAGTTTGGGCTCATTTGATTCGTCTTGACGAGTACTTTGATACTATATAGTAACCAGGGTCCGATGACGGAGCTGGAAGGTGGCCATAGGAACTCCGTGATTAAAAGAAAAAACCCCATCGAGTTTGGGCTCATTTGATTCGTCTTGACCAACTCCCTGTAACTCCCTTACTTTTTCCGCAAAAACACACACCACTAAATTATAATACTCACGCGACACGCAAACATTCATAAGGCATAACCATGCTAAATTTATTTTCTGTACATGAACTCGCCCATTCATTCATTTGGGGTGTCATTTTACTTAGTCGGATAGTGTTGAGTGAAACAGAAATATTCAATCAACATGTGCAAACGGGATGGACAAAACGAAGGAGTACAAATTTAATAAGAAAAAACTAAAATAAAAATGGCAACATTCTACCTATTTCTTTCAAACTACTTCTGTCAAATTTGACAAAAATAATGTAAACAACAACATGTTGTTCGTATTTTTAGTGATTAATAAGTTATTTCGAAGATTTTTCACAATAATGTTGATGAAAATGAATAAAATAATCCGTGGCGGTGTATATATACGGCGTATACAGCAGTTGCAAATAGAAAAGTGGTTGCTGCTTTGACTAAGTGTTTCTAAGAGAACAGCGTATATCTCAGGTACGTTTTTAAGTTAGATTAACAGTACATCATCAAGCTCATTGAATCTCATCATTGACAACGTAAAATAATCGTTATTTTGTCCATAAATAACTATTTTGTGTTATATATTTGTTTACAACTAAAGTCATAAAATACATTATAGTATGACTGAAAATTTTTGATACTTTTCATATTGTCCAAGTTTAATGATGATATTATGTGTATGAAAAATTGCGTTTTAGGGTTCCGTACCCATAGGGGAAAACGAGACCATATAACTAAGACTTCGCTGTCCGTTCGTCTGTCTGTCAGTCATCTCACGAACTGTGATAGTTAAAAGGTTGAAATTTTCACGGATGTATTTTTGTTGCAATACTAAAAATAGAATAAAATAAAAAAGGGGCTCCCAAACAACAAAGTGCTTTTTTCCGTTTGTTTTTGTATATATGAGATGTTTCAAGAAAGAGTTCAATTCAAAAGAGTCCGACTTGCACTTGGCATTTTTATTTTGTTTTAATGTCTATTAGATGTCCCTACGTACAAGTACAAATACAATTGCTTTATTTGGGAATTTCTTTTAACAATATAATGTTGTCATGTTGTCATGGCACCTTTTTTACTGTTACCATACTGGTACGCCTTTTTTACTTTTAAAAGATGATATTAATCTTATTTATTTTGTATTTTCTAGGCGAATCGAAATCATCAGTCAGAAAATTTGTTTTGGAAAGTATTAAAAATAAAGGAAAATGCCCGCCTACGAGACATCGAAAAGACCACCCCACCGCAAAAAATAAAGAATTGGATTACCCTATATAAACGATTTATTACTTTAAGTATTTTTATATTATATTTGTGTCATATAACACATCGTCTTTTATTATCATTTTATAAAAGTATCATTATTAGACGCATGTCTGTTTTATGTGAAGCATGTGTGTTACTTTTTCGCGCCAGAGCTACTTATCTGATTAAACAGAGGTCAGTGACCAAGTACAGTAGCGATTTTTTTTTTAAATAATTAAAGTATCAAAATTGTTTATAGTTAAATTCGGTATTGCCATACGGGTAACTCAAATATATTCTTTTATGTCAGACTAGGGTAACCTTGGTATGCTTGAAACAAAACGAATATCTCATCAACCATGCGTTCGACAAGGAAATGGCAAATTTGCCAAATTTGGTAGTTAGAATCCCCAAAAAGGATATGGAATAAGTTTTATCGGTTTGTACGACAAATGTCCAAAATCCAAATTGTCCAACTAGTAGGTATTGATGTCCAATACTACTTTGGTCAAACACTAATTTGGTCCAACATGGCTTACGTCCAACTAGGAAAAATGTCCAACACGAATAATTTCCAACATGAATTTGGTCCAAAATGAAATATCTCCAATTGGAGATATTTCATTAAGAATAATGTCCAACACGAATTGGTTCATTTCTGACGCTGTCATAGAAGAAATGAAAGGTCTTAGGAAGAACTACCTTTCAGATGAAAGCTGTCAAACTTGAAATATCAAAATCTGGAAGATCTTCAAAGTTTTTTCATTTCTTCTATGACAGCGTCTGTGCGAGCGAGTATCTTTCGAGATATTGACGTTTCAAGTTTGACAGCTGTCATCTGAAATGACAATCTCTCCAAGACCTTTAATTTCTTCTATGACAGCATCAGCCTAAGACGAGTATTTTCCGAGATATTGACATTTCAAGTTTGACAGCTGTCATCTGAAATGAAGATCTCTCCAAGACCTTTAATTTCTTCTATGACAGCATCAGCCTAAGACGAGTATTTTCCGAGATATTGACATTTCAAGTTTGACAGCTGTCAGCTGAAATGACAATCTCTCCAAGACCTTTAATTTCTTCTATGACAGCATCAGCCTAAGACGAGTATTTTCCGAGATATTGACGTTTCAAGTTTGACAGCTGTCATCTGAAATGACAATCTTTCCAAGACCTTTAATTTCTTCTATGACAGCATCAGCCTAAGACGAGTATTTTCCGAGATATTGACGTTTCAAGTTTGACAGCTGTCATCTGAAATGACAATCTTTCCAAGACCTTTAATTTCTTCTATGACAGCATCAGCCTAAGACGAGTATTTTCCGAGATATTGAAATTTCAAGTTTGACAGCTGTCATTGCATTGGAAATAAAGATTGTTCACTAGGTACGTGACACTTTTAATTGGACTACGGGATTAGCTATTGATAGAACCACGGATAAAATAAAACTTTATTGGACATTTTTACGAATGGACGTTTTTCATGAATGGACAATTTTCAAAATTGGACCTTTTTACGATTTGACATTTTTATGAGTGGACTATTTTCCGAATGGACATTTTTATGATTGCACGTCTAAAATATTTGTCATTTTTCATAATTGGACATTAGTCGTATAAACCTGGGCTTTCGATCGGTGTCGGTTCGTGCGGTGATAAAAGCGCGATGCCAGAATCAGGTCGAATCAGGCCAAGCCGGGGGGGCCGGGTCAGGTGAATTCTTCACTTTAGAGGTTTTTTCTTTCTTTCTTGAGACTTTTATAAAAATCATTATTGATTTAATTCAAAAACAAATGCTCTTATTTATTGTACAAAAAAAACATTTTTGTAGCGGGGGTGAAGCCGTGGGTTTAGCTAGTATACAAAATAAATATAACGTTACCTAATCGAATGCGAATGCAATGAACGACAAAGATAACATTGTTTCAGCCATGCCTAGTTTACCCTATATTTTTACGTATTTTATGTCAACTAAAATCGAAATAATATAATTTGGTTTTAAATAATATTAGTTAGCTGTGATAAGTTTTTCCTGCTTTTTACTGCCTTCTTTCCATTTTTACACCAATTTACCACACAAGAGGTCATTTTTGTCCGTTAACTATATTATTTTGGATATTTTTAAAAATCAAACGATGCGTGCATCTGTCGCTGAGCGCGTTGTGTGACTGAGCGGCGGGTGAGTTGTACTTTTTATGCCCCGCCCATATAGTTGTACTTTGCGTTGAATCACTTTTTGAGCTGTGTTCGACTTCTATTATTTCCCTAATTCGTTGGTCTTGACGAGTACTTTGATGCTATATAGTAGCCAGGGTCTGTACATAGGTATCATTTTGCACCTTATTTTTAATTTCTAAACCATGTAAAATCATCAGGAAACAAATTAGAATTCATTTAAATTAGTAAATGTAACTTATTTCTCATATGAATCAGCGCCAGCGGAAAATAATGGAACTAATCTAATGTGCGCATGATGCGTGTAAATATCAGTAATAAATATCTTTTTGCTGCTTATTTTTAATTTCTAAAACATGTAAAATCATCTGAAGATAAATAGAAAAATTCATTTAAAGTTCATTGTAAAAGTAAATTATTTTTCATACAAGCTAGCGCCACGGAAAATAATGGAACTAATGTCCTAAGAAAAAGAAATATCGTTTATTCTGCAAACAGTTTTAGAAAAGAAGTCCCGCGTAACCTAGCGGAACTAAATAATAGATTTATAATTACTGTGAATACTTCATTTATTATATATTATTATATGTATGGATTTTTTATTTGTTAGATTAATTAAATATTATGTACCTATTTAATTGAGAAATTATATATGAGAGATTATGAATTGTTAAAAATCTGTAGATATTTTAACTTAAAATCACGCGATTGTGGCGCTCCATCTAGGGGGATCTTTTGTAAAAATCACTGGTTATCCGGAGACACACAGACATAAAATCTGTTCACACCCATTTAGGCATACATCCAGACACAAACTTTCACGTTTATAATGTTAGTAAAATTTTGCAATGATTATTAAAGAACCTTTTATCTGTGTTATAGATAATCATAGGCGGATTTAGGGGGGGGGGGCAAGGGGCCAAGCCCCCCCCCCCCCCGAGTCATTAAGCAAGCTGCTCGCGCACATATTATCAAGGGGGCCAAGGCACCCCCAGAAGCATTGTAGAGTTACGAATTTCGCACATATTTCATGGTAAAGATTAATTTTTTTTTTCGGCGCTCGCAGCTAGCTGCTCGCGCACTTATTGTAATGGATGTTTAAACTTCCTAACCGCTCAGAGCGAGCTAAACATACACTTTTCGTAATAAAAATTATAATATTTTTGCCCGTCTGCACCTTGCCCCCCCCCCCCCCCCCCCCCAAAACCAAATCCTGGATCCGCCTATTATTTTAGGTATACACCTCAGTGGTAGAGTCCTTCTCACGAATGAGGTCCCGCGGAATTTTGCGATAATTTCGATAAATTCTGGACTTCATGCCATAAATAATTTTTCACCACTCTCGCACGAAAATAGTGTCTTTGGTCATCGATTTCAGTGAGCAAAAGCCGTTTTTGCTCTCTAGAGAGGCAAAGTGATTTGAATTTCGAACACAATTTTATTGGCTATGAAGAAGTTGGTGTGTTCTGAAACTTATTTGTGTACAATTTTTATTTAACTGAGATGCACATAATTTTTAATGTTATTTATTGAATTTTAAGTTTATAAATTGTATTTTTTCAATAATATTTTAAATAAAATACTATTATAGAATAATAAGTCGTAAGTGAGTTTTTTTTAAAAATATTATTACAATTTGTTTTTCATAAATATGTCACACACACAAATTTCGAACGCAACTCTTTTAATAAAAATAAAAAAATACAAAATGGCGGGATGTAGAAGTTTAGAGTTTACAGTCAAATGGAGAATGCGTTGTGACGTCATCGATAAATGCCATCTTTGTCTCTCTCTTTTGTATGAGGTAAGTGAGATGGCACTTATAGTTGTCATTTTTCTTGCGACAGTGGTGTTCACGACACATTTTCCATTTGGTTCTAAACCTCTTGGTAAAGATTCAAATATTTTCAACTTAAGTTGTAAACTTTTGCAAATTTCTATTTGTGATCTAATAGTCTGTTTAATTACAAAGAAATGAGTGACCCCAGTGATGAAGGTAGTTGTCTTACGCCAAAAGAGTTGAAAGAACAAGTTTCGAATGCCGAGTTCAGCTATTTGCCTGAAAAATCTAAAGTGAAATATGTAAAGGCGTACGAATCCTTCAATAATTGGCGCCTCTCAAAAAAAGCAAAAACATATTCCGAGACCGTGATACTATCATATTTCATGGAACTATCTAAAACAAGAAAATCCAGTACATTATGGAGCATTTTTTCTATGATAAAAGCTGTCTTGAAAACGAAACGTGACCTTGATATAGCCACATAATATCATAAGTTGATAGCATTTTTAAAAAGAAAATCAGAAGGATTCAGGGCTAAAAAGTCAAAAGTTTTTACTGCGCTTGAAATAGAAAAATTTCTGAATGAAGCACCAGACAGTAAATACCTCGCTTTAAAAGTAAGTAAATTGATACAAAAGCTAATTTATTTCAAAGAAAACCTATCTAACTGTACCTATCTAAAAATAAGTAAACTAAATTATTGTTATTTTTTACAGGTTGTATTAATTATTGGCATAAATGGTGCGTGCCGCTCAAATGAATTGTTGAATCTTAAGGTAAACGACGTTGAAAAGCATTCGGACAAATTAATATTAGTAAAATTATTGAACACAAAGACTAAAATCGACAGATCATTCGTCATTAGTGAAGAATATGTGAATGTGGTGGACAAGTATATGGCATTACGACCCGCTAATACAAAAACTTCAAGATTTTTCTTACATTATGATAATGGAAAAAGTAAAAAACAGCCCATAGGCATCAATAAAATCGGTGATATGCCAAAAACGATTGCTAAATTTCTTCAGCTTCCGGACTTCCATCTTTACACTGGGCATTGCCTGAGGCGGACGTCAGCAACACTCTTAGCTGACTCAGGCGCTGATATTACAGTTCTTAAACGCCATGGTGGCTGGAAGTGTAACAAGATTGCAGAAGGATACATCGAAGATTCTAAAGTTATTTAATATGCTAACTTTTAAAATTTGCGATAGTGGCGCCCCGCAAAAAGAACTCCTTTCGTGAAAAGCACTCTACCTATCAGTCACAGTTCCCGATTGAGCTGAAATTTTGCATACCGGGAATCGGATGACAATGCAATAATTTTATGACATGGAAGTGATCTGAAGTCTGATGATGGAGCTGAAAGGTGGTCATAGGAACCGCGTAAACAAAAGACAAAACCTCATGGAGTTTGTGTCCTTTTGATTCGTCTTTACGAGTACTTTGATACTATATAGTAACCAGGATCTGATGATGGAGCTGGAAGGTAGCCATAGGAATTCCGTGATTAAAAGGCAAAACCCTATTGAGTTTGGGCTCATTTGATTCGTCTTAACGAGTACTTTGATACTATGCATATAGTAACCAGGGTCTGATGATGGAGCTGGAAGGTGGTAACAGGAACCACGTAATTTAAAGTTAGCATTATTACACGATATCATTTTATATTGCTAAAACTAAAATTATAATAAGGCGAATTTGTATTTTAGTCGAATTTCGTCGTTACACGGTCTTTTATATTATTATTATTCTACTTTTAATACCTAATATTAAAAAAGAAAGGATTTAACGTTATTTCGACGGGTATGAGATATCTTAATAATATCTGAAATTTGATAGATATATTATAATAAATAGTTTGAATACGTAGGTATATGATAGTTTCATTTCAGAAAATTTCATTTTAGTTTTTTTTATACAACGATGTAAGAAGATGAGCAAGATGCTCTCCTGATGGTAAGAGATAACGCTGGGATTTAACGAAGGTTAAATTCTGGGTGCACTGCTGAGTCATAAAATGTTAAGATTCTTCAGCCCAGTAATTTCACTAGCCACAGTGCCCTCCTACCGAAGCACAGTAATGTCTGCACATCACTGTTCAGGCGGCAGAATAACTGACACTGTTGGGGTACTAGCCGATCTCCTGCAGAGGAAGTCTACCCACGGTAAAGAGATCACCATTAAATGACGCGGAAAAAAGTCAAGAGTAACTGTACGGAATCAAGCTGTTATTATTCCGTATTTTTATTAGTTTTTCTGATTTAAATGATAATTTGATATATTTTTGTTTACTGTATTTAATCTTGATGTACTATATGTGTAAGTGGTCATTTATTGCCGTTCTAATTTGTACTGTGGTATAGGTATAACGATAGTTCTGGGACTTATCCCAGGACGTCTCTGAAATCTAAGTATTATTCACAAAAAATGTTTCATAATATTATTTACTAGCTTATGCTCGCGGCTTTGCCCGCACGGCAAAATCCTTTCTTAGCAGTGGTCTACGTCATGAAACCTTTCTATGTTCCAAATTTCAACCCAATCCATCTAGCGGTTGAGGCTGTACGTTATACAGATACATCAGTCACTAGCTTATTCTCATGGCTTTGCCCGCATGGACGGGTTACGTTTCATAATACCTACGGTCGTTTCAACTACGGTCGATATAACTACGGTCGATTCGCATAAGTTCATTTCACATATTGGACGACTCGCTTACAGTGCAACTCGCCTGCGGTTGATTAAACTATGGGCATGTGAACTAATGAGCGATTCGGCCACGCCTACGGTTTATAAATTCTTTGCTACGCGTGTTTTTAGTACAGTATTCAGGGCAAACCGAAATCTGTTGGTTAGGTTAGGTTTGAACAGTGACCACAATGCGCCAGATATTTTTCTTATTACTGAATTATTTATCCTGTGTCATGGCATCTTCAGGCATTTTGGCATCTTCTTTCATCTACCTCATCATGGCAAAGTGGCATAATAAGCTGTCTGCGCACCTACAGATAGAAATCATTCAGGTATCAAAAACAACACGTTTCTGAATTCTGTACTATAAACAAGTATTTTTTAGCTGTCATACCTGACTAGCAGCCGGAAACATGGTCTAAGGCTCATTCTCATGGAATCGATTCTCATCGTCACCTTCATGGCAATTCTTATTTATTGCTTATTTGTAATGTTTATGTATAATATTGTATAGAGCTGGATAACACGAGTAAACTTTTATAGAAATGATTTAAATCGTACGTTTCATTTCGAAGAAAAACAGTTTTGAAATTTTCGACGCCACGAAAGTGATTCCGACATTATTTTTTCACAACTTTTTCAAGTAAAACCCTTTTAAAAGACTAAATCTACCAAAAATGTACAATAACACGACATTCTACGTAACAATAAACCTCACAACAGAAGAAAATATGCGTTATTTGAGATATTACTTTACCTTTCACTTTACTTTTTTATTAGTCAAAAATTTGGTATGTATGTATTAAAACCCTAACATAATAGATAAAGTACTTGTTAGTTGGTAAAAAGGCCCTTTTAAAAGAAAAAAAATACAAAAAATCACTTGCGTGGCTTAAAAATCACCTTCATGGTAAAAAACGCTATGAAGGTGATGCCACGCTGGTGACGAAAATATCCCTTTTTGGTGAAATTCTGGAAAGTTTAGGTATAATGTATAAAATTAAATACTACATCTTTATCTCGCACATTTTGGCGTTTCGAAAAGCTAGCTTTGATTTAAATAACTAAAATACAATGCATAAGAATGTTGTCCATGCAAGTGATCGGTACACCCATGAATAAATTGAAACTTAGCAATTTTATTTTTTCCCACGGCTAGATAAGTCCTAGATCCTACTTCTACGATTGCAGAACATGGCTATCATTGAAATGAATAGAACTCTGTATTGGATTGTTGATGTTGTGTTTAACGGCAGCCGTTAAACTACGCAAATCTAAAGCACCTAAAATCGTGTGACCGCCGCATTATATTATTTTAAATTCAAAATAATACTGAAAACTCTTTTTTAGCCTATAGACCTTAAAGTATATTTGTTTGCGATAATTTTGGTATATATAACATACAGATACATCAAAATTTGTTAAAGTAGTGCCCAAATGTTTAACTGCAACGCAAAGTGTGACACCATGAGAATACGAAAAATAGCCCCGATTTTGAACTTTCATGTTAAATTTTAGTATTATTTTTTGCGTCTATTATGACAATCTTCATTTATTTTGTAGCTTAATATATGCTTTATACACCTATCTACAATTCATATCTCTGTCTTTAACCGTTTAGGAAATATAACCGTGTGACCATCAAATTTGAGCTAAAATGAGAATGAGCCTCTAAAAATACGTGAAACGTCCGTTAGTTCGGTCAAAAATAGGCAAATCGTCCAATAGTTTAATCAACCATAGCTCAATCGACCGTAGCTGAGTTAACCGTAGGCGAATCGTCCAATATTGATTTCAACCAATAGTTATTATGAACGTAGGCGAAACGTCCAATAGACATTTTGAATAGTAGGTGATTCGATCGTAGTTACATATTGGCAAGGTTTGCCAGCCTTTACTAATTCTACGCCCATTAAGTCGCAGAAAACCCGTGAATTGAATCCCTCTTTTCCGTGGAATTGGAAATCGAATTAAATGGTCTGCAGTAAAATGTTTATGTTTATGTTCTTAACAGTGAAATCACTGACATTTTATATGGCGCCAACTTGTGCGCACTTGCAAAAAAAGATGGTGGCATTAGGCCAATTGCGGTCGGTATGACTTACCGTCGCCTGGCGGCCAAGGTTTGTTGCAAGAAAAAAGTCGCTCCTTTGAGCGATCTTTTTCAACCAACACAGCTTGGTTTCGGCTCGCCAGGTGGCTGTGAGGCAGCTGTTCATTCTCTTCGCACTTTTCTCGATCAAAATTGTGGTGAGGTTCTGCTAAAGGTGGATGTAAAGAACGCCTTTAATTCGGTGGACAGAGGGGCCCTGTTGACGCAAGTGAAAGATAAAGTCCCGGATATCTACAATTTTCTTTGGCAATGTTATGGGAATCCTTCGAAATTAGTTTACAAAAATAATCTTATTTTGTCTTCTGTTGGTTGTCAACAGGGTGATCCACTCGGACCGGCCATTTTCAGCCTGGCCATCCATCCGATTATTCAGCGTCTAAAGTCCAAACTTAATGTTTGGTACTTAGATGACGGAACTTTAGGAGGTGATGCGGGAACTGTACTTGACGATTTAAAAACTCTTATAGACGAATTTCGTCTCATTGGCCTAGAACTAAATTTATCAAAATGTGAAATTTTTATTTCAGATACATGTTTGGACAAAGATTTGGTACTTGATCAATTCCTTCGTTTGGCACCCAGCATAAAAATTGTCGATAAGTGCTCACTTCGCCTCCTTGGTTCGCCGATCCTAGACGAATCCTTCCCACCTTTTGTTGAGGAAAAAATTCAAAATTTTATGATGGCCTCGGACAGATTGATCAAAATTAATGCCCACATGGCATTTACTATTATCAGGTATTGTTTGTTTGTACCAAAATTTACATACGTTTTACGATGTTGTCCATTGTGGAAACACAATGAGCTTCTTGTAAGCTTAGACAACGTCATAAAAAATACCCTGATGTCGGTCCTGAATTTGAGCTTGGATGACAGGGCTTGGTCTCAAGCCTCCTTACCTATCAGGTTTGGGGGCCTGGGGGTCCGTAAAATTTCTAGTGTCGCTCTCCCGGCTTTTTTGTCCTCAGTGCATAGTTCGGACAATCTCATTCAAAAAATACTCGCTCCCTCGCGAGACCCCGCATTATCATCTTTGGCTATAGCTAATTCAGCTGAGGCAAAAAATGCTTGGGTTGCAGCTTGCCCCAATACCGATTTACCTAAAGTACCATCTTCACAGAGACTGTGGGATGGGCCTCTCTGCGAGTTGGCACGGAATAGTCTAATACAAACGTGTCCCAACTCGTCAGACCGTGCCCGACTTCTAGCAGTCTCTGTTAGGGAATCTGGTTTTTGGTTGCAAGCCATCCCTTCCATTAATACTGGTAATCTTTTAGATTCATCTGCTTTTCGTGTAGCTGTTTGTTTGCGCCTGGGTGCAGCATGTTATGTAGGTCACCGCTGTCAGTGTGGTAATGCAGTCGACGAACTCGGTCACCATGGTCTCTCATGTTCTCGGAGCGCTGGCCGAATCTCCCGCCACTCCAGTCTCAACGACATCATTCGCCGGGCTTTTACCAGCGCCAATGTAGCAGCCATTCTGGAACCGAATGGTCTGATGCGTGACGATGGTAAAAGACCTGACGGTATGACTTTGATTCCCTGGAAGTTGGGTCGGCCGTTAGTGTGGGACGCGACTTGCGTTGATACACTGGCGCCCTCACATCTTCCAGAGACTCAAATTGCGGCTGGTGCGGCGGCAGTTTCTGCTGAGCGGCTCAAGCGGCGTAAATATGCTAACCTCGATAGCGGTTACATTTTTGAGCCGTTTGGGGTAGAGACTTTGGGTCCTTGGGGTCCGGGAGCTCACCGCATTTTCCAAAATTTATCTGAGCGCTTGGTCGAGGCGACGTGTGACCAAAATGCTGGGGTATATTTGGCCCAACGTATAAGTATTGCCATTCAACGTGGCAATGCTGCCAGCATTCTGGGCACTCTGCCAACTGACAGTGGTTTGGAGCACTTGGATTTTCTGTAGATCGGCTTGTGGCCGATCTGTGGTTAATAAAAGTGTTCTTTACTGCTGTAGTAGCTGTAGTATTGTTAGTTTGTTTTTCTCAATAAAGGCATTTGCCACTTTAAAAAAAAAAAAAAAAAAAAAAAAAAAAAATGGTCTGCATCAAATTCATTAATATATGAATAATTTACTGTCACGCGCTACGAAGTGCGCGCGGGTCAGCTAGTAAATAATAATTTAAAAATGATGATTATAACTTTTAGTGTGAATTAAATTATATCTAATAATTAATTATAATGATTTATTTTCGCAGTGAGCTGATTTTAGTACCTAGGTACTTACTTACCTATTTCTGTTATTTACAGACTTCCGATATTTAATTGCAACCATTTTTTTGGAAGTGCTTAGCCTAATTTTAATATGTTAGTCCCACTTGGCCCAAATTTGCGCGAAATTTCTTCGAGTAGTAAACATTAAACATATAGGTACCTACCCTATTTACATAAAAATGTTCTGACGGATTGGGACCCTTATACCTATTGTCTTTTTAAGTCGTTTCAATTTGAAATTGCAACTTTAAAATATCTACTTATATCCGCAGGGCTTTATTCAATTAAAGAAAGACAATGTTATTGTTTAATCCTAATTATTAAAACATTATAATGGCAATATTTTCATTAATAAACAGTAAAATAAGTGGTATTTACAAAAGACATTATAAAGTATTATAGTAACAATAATTGTTAGATAATATTTTACTGTAGTTATTTTTCTTTATTTAAATTTAATCTAATGAATTAGGTTTAAATTATTTAGGTTTTAATTGTTTAGGTTTAAATAAAAAAAAAAGCAAAATCCAGAGCACAACACTAGCAAAATAAATCACTGCGAATCACTATCGTGCTATCATAATTAGTGATAGTGATAATAATATCGAATGATTACTTATTACCTACCCTTTGTGCTACCGCGGTGTTGATAGGAATATTATCTTAGATCAATCAGTAGATAAACTATAGTTAATTAATGGCGAATTTGCCAGCTCTCCAGTGGCAGCTAAGATGTTTTGGAAAACGGGCCTTCTTTTAGCAGCCCTGGCTTTTAGCCAGGTAAGTATTTTTTGAATAGTTTTTAAATTTGTGATGTAATGATATGAGTCATTCCCAATTTCAAGGTGTGCGGTGTGAGCTCCTAAAGGATAAAGCAATTCGTACTCGTTATAATTGTGAGTAAGTAGATAGATATTCAGTCCGGACTCCAGACCTTCGATTTTTACCGTGACTTTTATCGTTTAATAGGTATCACAGAATAGGGATATTGTCCAATTTTTTTTGACCATCAAATAGATATAATTATCTATAAAATATTGGACTCGAAATATTTTTTAAATTTGATTCGAACGGGTGAGATCTTATATTCGATCATAAGATATTTAATATTTTTATAGCATCCCGAAAAAGTTCCTAATGACGCCAATAACAGCTCATATATATAATCAAAACCAAAAATAGGTACCGTTATAATGACGTAGAAAATATCCTGTAAGTGTATACCTACTTACCAATGTTACGTAATATTGCAGGTGCTTGCAGAATCTGCTTCGCCCGTCTTCATAGAAAATGCCCTCAAACAAGGACAAGGTTTGTTCACAAGCTTTCTAAAGTTTTATCTACTACAGTCTATTAAAATAGAGGTATCTAGATGTTTATTCTCTTCATCTTCAATATGAAGAACTACGCAGCATTGCCCTGCACTTATTGTAATGCCGAGTCTGATCTGGCCGCTGGTCAAGGCCTGTTCAAACGCCTGGGCGATGTTAAATATTGCCCAGGTGTTTGAAAAGTTTGCTAAACGCCCGCCCAGGGTATTTCTATTTTCTATGCAGTTTTGTTACACTACCGCAGGTGGTAGCGAATATTGCTCAGGTTTGAATAGATAACACACAGACATTCACAGCACCGTCACCGAGTCCGAGTCGGCTCGGTGGAAGTTCAGCATCCATACCGAGTAAACCACGATGACCACGGCAGTCACGGGTCCGCTGTTGCACTCTCACGCAACACTACCGATGGCTTGTTTAAATTGGCCAATACAGTCAGTGCCGGCGTTAGGGTAGGGCGCGGTTGGGCGACCGCCCAGGGCGCCGGATAAAAGGAGCGCCACAGGCTCTATAATGGGGCGCCCGTGGCGCCCCATTCGTTCTGAAAAATTCAATATTTCTCGGTGCTCGTAGCGAGCTGCTCGCGCTTTTATAAGAACATTTAGTTTCTTTGCCACTCGAAGGAAGATAAACGCACAACATTCGTGCTGAATAATTCAAAATTTTCTCGGCGCTCGCAGCGAGCTGCTCGCGCTTTTATAGATGAGAACCTTTACTTTCTTTGCCATTCAAAGCAAGCTAAACGCACATCATTCGTGCTGAAAAATTCAAAATTTTCTCGGCGCTCGCAGCGAGCTGCTCGCGCTTTTATAAATGAGAAAATTTACTTTCTTTGCCATTCGAAGCAAGCTAAATGCACAGCATTCGTGCTGAACAAAATCTAAATTTTCTCGGCGCTCACGTTTTTATAAATAAGGACATTTAGTTTCTTGGCCATTCGAAGCAAGCTAAACGCACATCATTCGTGTTGAAAAAATCTAAATTTTCGCGCCGGTAACATATTTTTTTTAGACCGCTGCCCCACCCTGAGCCCATGGCTGGCTACACTCATGCAGATACCGATACCTAATGGTCAAAGACAACTATAGTTAATAAGTGTCTCCTCCCCAGCGGTAGGCGGTTCAGGCGTATCCTCCCGCATAGTGTCAGGATGGGAGGCGACTCTGGGTCAGCACCCGCACCAAGTCTCGCTGCGTATGATCGATCCAACCGGCTCAGTCGGCGGCTGCGGCGGTTCCATCGTCCATAGAAGCTGGGTCATCACTGCCGCGCATTGTACCGCCGGGTAAATATAGATACTATACGTACTTACTGGCACAGAGACAGGCTATCGCCCAACGACATTTAAAACACAAGAATCCATAGACAAAATTGCGATAATAATAATTATTTGCTTAAACCTCCTCATTATTATGAGTAAAATTATAACTAATGCAGTAATGTACATTGAGGTTGTCATCAGTCATCAAACGTAGTGGGTGTGAATTAGCTTGGAATTAGCTAATAGGCCTTTAGACATGGTTTTCGGCCAACTTAGAAAATTTACTTGATATTAAGATATAAAATATTATACCGTTTCAAAGTTCAAAGAAAAAATAAAGAATATTATATATAGTAACAGGCATAGGCGGATCCAGGATTTGGTTCTGGGGGGGCTAAGGTGCAGACGGGCAAAAATATTGTAAATTTTACTACAAAAAGTGTGTGTTTAGCTCGCTCTGAGCAGTTAGAAAGCTTAAACACCCTTAATAATATGTGCGCGAGCAGCGTGCTGCGAGCGCCGAGAAAATAATTATAATCTATACGATGAAATATGTGCAAAATTTGTTACTCTACAATGATTCTGGGGGGGGCCTTGGCCCCCTGCCCCCCCCCCCCCCCCCCCCCTAAATCCGCCTATGGTAACAGGAGTAACAACGTCTAATGCGAGTTTAAACAAATATTTGAATTTTGGAATCTTCACTTCCGGAAACGGAAAAAGCTTTCCCGCCTTCATTAAATTGCCAGTAGGTACTAAATTTCAAATTCTACCATCCTCAGTCGCGTCACAGTGGTCGTCCGCGCCGGTCTCATCGACTTGACAAGACCCGAATACATCGACGAAACTAACGAATGGTGGAACCATCCCAATTATGATGAGACTCGCCCGGCAGTTGTACAGCCTGATGAAGTCTGCATATTGAAACTGAGGACACCTGTCACTTATTCCGGTAAGAGTTAAAATTACTTGAATTTAAAGAAAAAATAGTGAAATGAAGGATGGTGGAGCTTTTACAAAATAAAATTTAATATATGTAATAGACACTTTCGTTTTGGATGTTTTAAATCAATAATTTAATTTTTTAGATAACCTGCAGCGCATTCGCATTCAGAGCTCATTAGAGGCCTTCAGAAGCTATGACCAAGAAATTCTGGTCGCCAGCGGTTGGGGCAGACTCTGGACTGAGGGTAACTATCACTCTAATTATTATTCTTATAAATAATTAATAGGTACATAGCCATACGCCCTCCCACAAAGGTATACAAACATTACCTCTTTATAATATTGGTATAGATGAGCTTCTGCCTAATTGTAATAAACATATCTTGGGCTTATATCACTTAACTATCTGATTATAATAATTACGTTGCATCAGATAAGTCTGATATATAAATACTTATGATATATTATGGTTATAGGCAAAAATACTGACCTGAGAAATTATTTCGGACGAAATGGGAAATAATGTGACAAAGAGATATTATAATAACATAGACTACATTAAACAGACAAAGCTGGCTAATATAATGAAGGTGAAAGTGTGTAGGTACGTGATTGTGTGAGAAAATTTGTTTGTTGTTTCACGCAAAAACCACTGAAATCATTGCAATGAAACTTGGTATGTTGATAACTGAAAACCTCAAACGTACCGAGTACTTTAGATAGATAGATAACTCTTACTTTATATCCCGATTTTCCTACAGGATCGAGACCTATGGAGGAAAAAGTCGTGGCTAGTAAAGCTAGTGGCTAAATAATATTTTTCGACGTTAGAGCCATAAGGTTAATGTCCGATTCCTTCAAAAATCGACTAAACTGACTCATAAAGTCTGAAATCGAAATCGATAAAAACTCAGACATCCGGCCCAATGGCTCTAAGTCTCTAAGGTAATTTTAATATAGGTATTCTGCCGGAGATCCTGAACTGGGTGTACCTCCGTGGCGTGTCCGACACGACTTGCAGGACCTTGTACGGAAGTGATCTCATCAACAACAATGCAATCTGTGCGCAGTGGTTCAACGTTACTTCGCAGTCTACTTGCCAGGTTAGTGTCTTATGGCATGCGTAGTGACATACATGCACTAGAAATTAAAGAGCATTGCAGGAATCCGTTGTCTATATGTCTGTCTGTAATAAAATCTTGCAAGTTTAATTTGAGCCACTTCCCTGTTTCCGATTGAGCTGTTATTTTGCACGTATGTATGTTTGTTTAAATCGGATGACAATGCAATGTTATTATGACATCGAGCTGATCTGATGATGGAGCTGGAAGGTTGTCTTAGAACCTTCGTAATTAAACGACGCAACCCTCTTGAGTTTGGGCTCATTTAATTCGTCTTGATGAGCACCAAAGTGGTGCTAGTTGCTAGACTATTAATAAAAGGTTGTTTTCAAATAGTTTTTTTTTTATTTCAGGGTGACAGCGGTGGCCCCCTTGTACATTATGAAGCTGATGGCTCCTCCGTCCTGGTCGGTATTGCGTCGTTCGTCGCTGGTGGCCAATGGGGCTGCCACTCTGGATTCCCTGCTGGTAACGTTTCTTTTATGTCATATTCGCGTAGTATCATAGAAAAACATCGCGAACGGGTGGAAGATTTTAGAATGAATTATTTTGTTTAAGTCAGCTTGGAAAGTGCTCGATTGCAGCCTATTTAAAGGGTCGACACATAGTTTGGGTCACATTACTCCATCATACTTGAAATTTTAAAGCAATAAACACAATTTCACTAGGTACTTAAATAAAAGATTTTTCTAGTTAATAATAATCGTGACAGATGAGTACCTACATTTTCTAATTGGAAAATGATTCCAGGTTTCGTACGCCCCGGACCTTTCCTTGGCTGGTTCAAAGAGATCAGTGGCATCGACTTTGAGAACTTCGACGAAGAAGAAGATGTGACCGAAATTCCCACCACAACGACAAGTACCACCACAACTACCACTACCACTGAGGCTCCCGTCACCACTGAGGCTCCCACCACTCAACCAGCTCCAGAACCAGATAGCGAAGAAGACGAAGACGAAGACTCCGACGAAGATTCTGAAGAGGACGAACAAATATCAGAAATCCTCAAAAAACTCCTTATCAAAGTCAATGTCAAGGTCAAGATCAACAACAACCTGAAGAAGAAGGTCAAAGTTAAGTGTGTTGACAAACTGTAAATTCTCTTTGAAAATGATTTTGTTACATATAAATTTTTAAGTAAAATAAATGTTTGAGCACTTTTTACGTATTGTTTTATTAAAAACTTTTCTAATTTATTTACCTTGTTGAATAAGGGATAACTAGTTATTATATTTCAGACCTCAATAACTGCATAGCAGTAATTTAAATATTTTTTTATTATAATTAGTAAGCACTGCGGTCAAGTTTAGTGGTAAGAAATCAGACTGCCTTTTTTCTACCATAACTTAAAACCTTAAATAAATGGCAACATCTAATTAGTAATACGTCAAAGCTTGACGTATGACGTCATGTAAGTTCGATAGAGATGTGACACTGTGATTGGTTTCATCGATAAATTACTTAGCGATCTAAGTTAGAAGTAAGTTATATCAATTAATAAGCTTTTAATTGAGATAATAAGGCAAAGGAAACAACAGGAATGCTTATCCTATTGTGTTAATGATTCTTTCACCATTTTGTAAAGCATTTTATTATAAAAGCTCAAGACAACTTCAATGCAACTGTATATTTTGACAGCTCAAGTTTATCGATATCCAATAGAACCTCAGTAGTCATCACTAGTGGTCTAAGTCGCACTGTGGAAATTTGAGAGAGATTTTTAATATTTTCCAATAAAATTAATGAAACACAATAATTTTGAAATGAAATGGAGGAATCAAAAAGTAAAGGTGAGTGCCAACTATTTATTGAGTGTGGAAATATTTAATTTAGTGGATTATTTAGTCATGTTATGGGTGCATTGTCATTGATAAAATGTGTGGGCGATACATGTTACCCGTAAAATATCTTTTGTTTGTCCCAGCCTCGCCTATTCTTGCGCAAAATATTATATTATTTAAAGGCTCCGCACTACCATTTACGAATTACGAACTTACCTAACCTGGTGCTTATGAACAACAATAAAACATGATTTTTAACTTCCGCGTAATTTTAAGTCAAAGGATTCTTATAAGTTTAATTAATTCTAATCAAAACAAATGACATTGATTTTTTTACGTCTGCATATTAATTCTTTTTTTATTACAATGATCCAAAATGCCTAAAACTGAGGACACAAAAGTAATAAAAGGTGTAATCAGCTTTTCCATGGCAACAACTGCATATAACTTGTAATAATAAATAACTATTTTTATCTGTGTTCAAACAGAAACCAATAGAACAATTTATAATATTTTAAAAAGTTATTCTTATGAGTTTCTTGGCATTCTTCTCATAATCAAAATCAAAACTCCTCTCCTTTTCCTTCCTGTAATTCATCCATTTTCCTGAGTCAATTATAATTATTAGATTTTTTTTAATAAAGAAAATGGGCTATGTCTCCCTTGAGACCATGCCCTGGTTCATACACAAATATAATTTAGAGATGTCCAATCCTTGAGGTAGGAGTCAAGTTAGTCTTGCCGTGGATGAGTGCTTTGGTATACCTGCTGCCCGGCATTATGGCGTTCCGCAGGAACAACCCCAGGTTTTTTAGTGGGTATCCCCACCACGCACATCTTTAATGGAGGAGTACCACATACCGCCCCACCTGTCCATCGTTGGGTGATGATGCGTAACACATTAAAAAAAGGAGTCAATTTCTAAAGTTTTTACTGTATATTATTTATCAATAAATTAGTATTTGTCAATAAATATTCATTTAAATTCTTTTATTCATTTCTATCTATCAGGTTCTGGGCCTACCACAATGTCGCGTCAGGATAAATATTTATTATAATGAATTGAAGCGACTAATTCCAGGTTCCCTCAAGTGTGCCGGATGCCTGAATGACATTGGTGACGATGATTACGTCACGGCACTACAACAAGACTGGCATAAAGACTGCTTTAGGTAAATGGATTTTACAGATTTTATATTTATTATAATAGTACATCATATAAGTAATTATAATACTCTACTATACCCAAACAGATATGGAAAAAATAATGTGAAATAGTTAAATAAAAAAACTCATCTGAAAACTAATCTGACTGACTTATGATTGATCTATCAATGCACAGCCCAAACTGCTGAATGGATTGGTTGAAATTTAGAATAGTTTTATCAGAATGGATTTTAGCACGCAGGTAAAGCCGTAAGCATAAGCTAGTGTAAAATAAATGGTTTACTCCTATTGACCCCACGTTTTCCCCCCAGGTGGCAAAAGGGAATGAATTCCCATGGGCCACTAGGTGGCGAATGGGAACTATTGCCACCTCAAAGTACCGTGCCACATAAGGCAGGATGGCGGTCTATGCAGTAATTTACAGTGATTTGATGACCTCTGTGGCGCGGTGGGCTAATACCCGTTTGTAACGCAGAAGGTTGCGGGTTCGATTCCCACAAGGGACAAATGTTTATGTGATCCACAGGTATTTATTTCTGGTCTGGGTGGTTTCAATATCTACTATAAGTATGTATTTACAAAAGAAAAGTATACCTATAAGTATTATATTATCAGTTATCCTGACCACCATAACACAAGCATTAAGTTGCTTAGCTTGGGGTTAGGTGGCGCTGTGTGTAATGAACAAAAATATTTATCATTATTTAATGTGGTAGCATAAGTTTGGCCAACCAAATGGATTGAATTGATGAAATTACCAAAAAAGTTGAAATGATTGCAGATGTTCAGTATGCGACGCGGCGCTTTCGTCCTGGTACTTTGAGAAGTGTGGCGTACTGTTCTGTCAGAATGATTACTGGGCGCGCTACGGGGAGAGTTGTCATCAATGTGCACAGGTAAGCGAGGCTTTAAATTAAAATACTATCTTCTCCAGACGAAAAACTTTTATTCCGAAGTTTCGGTGATGAGCGGGCGCGGACCTTTTATAACCAAGACATGTAACCATAACAAAAAGAGCAAGCAGTAAATTCAACGAGCTGAGCAAACTTTATGATCGAGATCTATTTTGTACAAGTGAAGCGACAATGAGACGACGCGACAGTTGAGTACTAAATTTTTCTCTAAAACTCTTTGATGTTACTGTCTTTATCTAAATGATTTAATACTTAGGCTGCGTTTCCACCAGAGATGTGCGAGGATGCGTAGGGAGGAATGTGTTTGTAAAGAACCAATAGAATTCATTCATTTACCTCGCCTCGGTCAGCACACCTCTGGTGGAAACGGCTCAGTGTAGCTAGATTTTTTCGCATACAAAACAAACAAGGAATGTGTGCGAGGGATGTGTTGCGAGGAATGTGTGCGAGGAATGTGTTGCGAGGAATGTGTGCGAGGGATGTATTGCGAGGAATGTGTGCGAGGGATGTGTTGCGAGGAATGTGTGCGAGGAATGTGTGCGAGGGATGTGTTGCGAGGAATGTGTGCGAGGGATGTGTTGCGAGGAATGTGTGCGAGGAATGTGTGCGAGGAATGTGTGCGAGGGATATGTTGCGAGGAATGTGTGCGAGGGTTGTGTTGCGAGGAATGTGTGCTAGGGATGTGTTGCGAGGAATGTGTGCAAGGGATGTGTTGCGAGGAATGTGTGCGAGGGATGTGTTGCGAGGAATGTGTGCTAGGGATGTGTTGCGAGGAATGTGTGCGAGGGATGTGTTGCGAGGAATGTGTGCAAGGGATGTGTTGCGAGGAATGTGTGCGAGGGATGTGTTGCGAGGAATGTGTGCTAGGGATGTGTTGCGAGGAATGTGTGCAAGGGATGTGTTGCGAGGAATGTGTGCAAGGGATGTGTTGCGAGGAATGTGTGCGAGGGATGTGTTGCGAGGAATGTGTGCGAGGGATGTGTTGCGAGGAATGTGTGCTAGGGATGTGTTGCGAGGAATGTGTGCGAGGGATGTGTTGCGAGGAATGTGTGCAAGGGATGTGATGCGAGGAATGTGTGCGAGGGATGTGTTTCGAGGAATGTGTGCAAGGGATGTGTTGCGAGGGATATGTTGCAGGAATGTGTGCGAGGGATGTGTTGCGAGGAATGTGTGCGAGGGATGTGTTGCGAGGAATGTGTGCGAGGGATGTGTTGCGAGGAATGTGTGCGAGGGATGTGTTGCCAGGAATGTGTTCAAGGGATGTGTTGCGAGGAATGTGTGCGAGGGATGTGTTGCGAGGAATGTGTGCGAGGGATGTGTTGTGAGGAATGTGTGCGAGGGATGTGTTGCGAGGAATGTGTGCGAGGGATGTGTTGCGAGGAATGTGTGCGAGGGATGTGTTGCGAGGAATGTGTGCGAGGAATGTGTGCGAGGGATGTGTTGCGAGGAATGTGTGCGAGGAAGGTGTGCGAGGAATGTGTTGCGAGGAATGTGTGCGGGGGATGTGTTGCGAGGAATGTGTGCGAGGGATGTGTTGCGAGGAATGTGTGCAAGGGATGTGTTGCGAGGAATGTGTGCGAGGGATGTGTTGCGAGGAATGTGTGCAAGGGATGTGTTGCGAGGAATGTGTGCGAGGGATGTGTTGCGAGGAATGTGTGCGAGGGACGTGTTGCGAGGAATGTGTGCGAGGGACGTGTTGCGAGGAATGTGTGCGAGGGATGTGTTGCGAGGAATGTGTGCGAGGGATGTGTTGCGAGGAATGTGTGCGAGGGATGTGTTGCGAGGAATGTGTGCGAGGGATGTGTTGCGAGGAATGTGTGCGAGGGATGTGTTGCGAGGAATGTGTGCGAGGGATGTGTTGCGAGGAATGTGTGCGAGGGATGTGTTGCGAGGAATGTGTGCGAGGGATGTGTTGCGAGGAATGTGTGCAAGGGATGTGTTGCGAGGAATGTGTGCGAGGGATGTGTTGCGAGGAATGTGTGCGAGGGATGTGTTGCGAGGAATGTGTGCGAGGGATGTGTTGCGAGGAATGTGTGCGAGGGATGTGTTGCGAGGAATGTGTGCGAGGGATGTGTTGCGAGGAATGTGTGCGAGGGATGTGTTGCGAGGAATGTGTGCGAGGGATGTGTTGCGAGGAATGTGTGCGAGGGATGTGTTGCGAGGAATGTGTGCGAGGGATGTGTTGCGAGGAATGTGTGCGAGGGATGCGTTGCGAGGTTTGTGGTTTGCGCGTACTACACGACCCCCCCGTCGACACATTGCACAGCTTCGCATCGCATCCTCGCTCCACACATTTTTACAGCTCCGCTACACATCCTCGTAGGCACATTTTCATCGCACAGCTTTGGTGGAAATCCCCACACATTTTCATAGCACAGCTAGACATCCTCGGACGACACATTTCCACAGCACATCTTTGGTGGAAACGCAGCCTTGCTCCGCTCCTACTACACCGCACCCTGTCGACACATTTCACAGCTTCGTAACGCATCCTCGCACCACTGCTGCTGTTGGTTTACCTATAAAAATATATAAATAAAGTATTGTTCCCCAGGTGATCACCGGGCCGGTGATGTCGGCAGGCGCGCACCGCTTCCACCCGGAGTGCTTCTCCTGCGACGTCTGTAACGCGCCCATCGAGGACGGCGAGCCTTACGCACTGCTCGAGCGATCCAAGTTGTATTGGTTAGTATTCTCTTGCTAAATATTTACTTCATTTTACAATTTTGAACTTACATCTAGGTCTCAATATTAGAATTGGTACTTAAATATTGTACAGGCAACTACAAAGAGATGTATCCATGTTAGGCTTACAAAATGAAGTAAATTTTCATTTGCCAGAAAAAAATTATAGTCTTGACCATGAAATATGTGCAAAATTCGTTACTCTACAATGCTTCTGGGGGGGGCCTTGCCCCCCCCCCCCCTAAATCCGCCTATGATAAGATTTGGTGGATACTGAAAATGTCACGAAGTAAGGGTAAATAATTTTTGCATATTAAAAGTTCCTTCATTTTGTAAGACTAACATGGATACATCTCTTTGTAGTTGACTGTACTGAAGGACAATGCCTTCCAAGTGTTCTTCAAACATGATTTTAAATACATCATCGATTCCGTTTTAAACCGTCTTAACACGTTGTTATTTCTGTGAACAGTGGCGGGTGTTACAACGCATCAGAATGCTGCGGTCACCACTCCATCCGCGTGATCAACGTGCCACCCGGGGCCCTGCGAGCGGGGCCCTGCCAACACACTAACGCACTCACTGTCACTCAGTGAGTATTGTTACTGTATCACTGCACCGACACTCCATCCGTCCGTGATCAACGTGCCACCCGGGGCCCTGCGAGCGGGGCCCTGCCAACACACTAACGCACTCACTGTCACTCAGTGAGTATTGTTACTGTATCACTGCACCGACACTCCATCCGTCCGTGATCAACGTGCCACCCGGGGCCCTCCGAGCGGGGCCCTGACAACACACTAACGCACTCACTGTCACTCAGTGACAAATCTCGGCAGGATTCTATTCCTCAAAACCTTGACCTTAACTCTCTCAATATTCACTTTTCTTCATCTCCTACTATTGATGCTTCTATAAAAGCTAGAACTTTATCTACTCTTTCTGACAACATCTCCTCTGACTATCCTCCTATGGTTTTCCGTCAATTTACTGCTGGTGAAGTAAAGAAGAGCATTCTATCTATCACTTCTAACGCTGTTGGTATCGACGGTATTAGTCGAAACATGCTACTTCCTATTTTAGACTACCTTCTCCCTATTCTTTGCTTTATACTAAACTTCTCCATTTCTTGTTCTGTGTTCCCTTCCGCGTGGAAGGAAGCGCAAATTCTTCCTTTGCCTAAGAAGGCTAATCCTAAACTTTTCTCGGAATATCGCCCAATCTCAATTCTCCCTTTTTTATCCAAAGTGCTTGAGCGGTTAGTTCATAACCAAATCAATGGCTTTCTTATTGAAAATAATCTTCTTAATCCCTATCAATCTGGTTTTCGTCCTGGACACAGCACTGTTACTGCGCTCGTCAAAGTAACTGATGATATCCGACAGGGTATGGATGGTGGTCAGCTAACAGTGCTAGTGCTCCTGGACTTTAGCAATGCTTTCAATACTGTCGACTTCGATATCCTTCTTGCTACTCTTCGCTCTCTTAACATATCGCCAGCGGTAGTTGACTGGTTTCACAGCTACCTTTATGGTCGTCAGCAGCGGATTCGCCTCGAGGATGTTTTGTCTTCTTGGTGTAATACGACTGCTGGTGTACCTCAAGGTGGCGTTCTTTCTCCTCTCCTCTTTGCTATATTTATCAACTCTATTTCCAATAATCTCTCTTCTTCCTATCACCTATATGCAGACGACCTTCAGTTGTACTGTCAATCTTCCTTAGAACAATTGAGTACCGCGATTAATCGTATGAATGATGATTTGCAACGAATTTCTGATTGGAGCGAGGCTCACGGTCTTAAACTGAACCCGCACAAAACCCAAGCAATTATCATTGGAAGTTCTCGCAAGGTGTGCAAAGTTGACTCTGACTCACTTCCACAAATAACACTTGATGGGATTGCTATACCGTTCAGTGACAGTGTCAAAAACCTAGGTATCACCATTGATCGTACATTGTCATGGAAACCGCAACTCACTGCTACTAGCCGCAAAATGTTTGCCACTGCAGGCTCATTGCGTAGATTACGCAACTTCTTGCCCACTGCTACTAAAATTGCGCTCGTGCAATCTCTTATGCTTCCTATTCTTGATTATGCTGACGCCAGCTACCCTGATATTACTGAGGACCAGCTAAATAAACTTGAGAGACTCCAAAACGTATGCATAAGGTTCATATTTGGCCTTCGCAAATATGACCATGTTTCCGAATTTCGTTCCAAACTCAAGTGGCTTCCTATACGTCGTCGCCGGGATGCTCATTATCTATATTTTCTGTATAATATTCTGTTCAACCCTGTTTCTCCACGCTATCTTCAAGAGCGTTTTCATTTTCTTCAAGCTTCTCACTCCCTTTCTCTGAGGTCGTCATTGAACCGGGTGCTAACTTTTCCGGAACACAAGACTTCTTTCTATAATAAGTCTTTTACAGTTAAGGCCATCCGGCTATGGAATGCCTTACCTGTAGAAAATAGAAGCGCTCCTACTTTAAATATATTCAAGTCCCGTGTTCTAGCTTATTATCTATCGGTATAACTTCAGCTGTTTTCTTCATTTAAGTATTCATCTATCTCATAATAATTTCATTTCTGTACTCCAATCTACCTTGTTTTTCTGTTATTAATATCTACATGACTATTAAGCTCATATAATATTATGTATATAAGGTATTATGTGTATGTATATTATATTATTATTATAAGTATGTATATTATTATTGTATATTATATTATTATGTTTATAATATATGATAAGTATTTAAACACTGTCTTTGTAATATACTGTATTATTTTATCTCACCACAAACCCATGTGAATAGCAATATTCTCCTCTCCCTGCACGGTTGTCTGGAAGAGATCGCTTTTAGCGATAAGACCGCCAATTGTAACACATAGATTATAATATTGTGTTTTATTTTTAAGTTTATTTCTGTATATTTTCTGTGTTCCAATAAAGAGTTATCTATCTATCTATCTATCTATCAGTGAGTATTGTTACTGTATCACTGCACCGACACTCCATCCGTCCGTGATCAACGTGCCACCCGGGGCCCTGCGAGCGGGGCCCTGCCAACACACTAACGCACTCACTGTCACTCAGTGAGTATTGTTACTGTATCACTGCACCGACACTCCATCCGTCCGTGATCAACGTGCCACCCGGGGCCCTCCGAGCGGGGCCCTGCCAACACACTAACGCACTCACTGTCACTCAGTGAGTATTGTTACTGTATCACTGCACCGACACTCCATCCGTCCGTGATCAACGTGCCACCCGGGGCCCTGCGAGCGGGGCCCTGCCAACACACTAACGCACTCACTGTCACTCAGTGAGTATTGTTACTGTATCACTGCACCGACACTCCATCCGTCCGTGATCAACGTGCCACCCGGGGCCCTCCGAGCGGGGCCCTGCCAACACACTAACGCACTCACTGTCACTCAGTGAGTATTGTTACTGTATCACTGCACCGACACTCCATCCGTCCGTGATCAACGTGCCACCCGGGGCCCTGCGAGCGGGGCCCTGCCAACACACTAACGCACTCACTGTCACTCAGTGAGTATTGTTACTGTATCACTGCACCGACACTCCATCCGTCCGTGATCAACGTGCCACCCGGGGCCCTGCGAGCGGGGCCCTGCCAACACACTAACGCACTCACTGTCACTCAGTGAGTATTGTTACTGTATCACTGCACCGACACTCCATCCGTCCGTGATCAACGTGCCACCCGGGGCCCTCCGAGCGGGGCCCTGCCAACACACTAACGCACTCACTGTCACTCAGTGAGTATTGTTACTGTATCACTGCACCGACACTCCATCCGTCCGTGATCAACGTGCCACCCGGGGCCCTCCGAGCGGGGCCCTGCCAACACACTAACGCACTCACTGTCACTCAGTGAGTATTGTTACTGTATCACTGCACCGACACTCCATCCGTCCGTGATCAACGTGCCACCCGGGGCCCTGCGAGCGGGGCCCTGCCAACACACTAACGCACTCACTGTCACTCAGTGAGTATTGTTACTGTATCACTGAACTCTTTTGAATCTGCAGCATATAGGTTGGTCACACAACCTAAAATGTGTAGTGATTTCACTTTGAAAGTGTATAGCCGCGTCCCCAGCGAGTGTTTTGGTGTACAGACTGTAGACATTTAAAAAAAAATGTGTACATTTAAAATAAAACATGACAACATTCTAGGCGATTTTGACGAATATTGATATTATGTTTTTGTTATCGTGCTTTATATTGGGTATGGAAAGCAAAAACATTGTTGGAGCAAACAAAAAGTGTTGTTTGACTATGTTTTGTGAATAATTTTGTCATATTTTTGTTGAATGTGTCAAAACATTAACTGGAGACGCGGCAAAGAGTTAGGCTAACTTATAAAATCCTCATTATCTCTGCTATTAAATCCAAAATTATATTTTTTTCTGTCTATGTCCTTAGTCTTTAGTCAACGAGATAAGACACACGCCTTTCTAAAGTACTAAATAAGTATAATAATCTTCAATACGACACTAATTAGTACTTTATACAGTACATGTGGATGCAAATGGTCGTGTACAGTACGCGCCATCCTTCGAGCCGCGCTCGCCGCCTGTCTGCAGTACTGCCATAGGTACTTTAGTACTGTCCTTTATATAGGACGGTACTTTGTAGAACTGTCCGTTATAAAGGACGGTACTTTGTGTAAAACTGTCCTTTATAAAGGACGGTACTTTATGTACTGTCCTTTTTATAGGACAGTACTTTATGTACTGTCCTTTATATAGGACTGTACTTTATGTACTGTCCTTTATATAGGACGGTACTTTGTGTAGAACTGTCCTTGTAATAGGACTGTAGTTGTGTCGTTGTAGATGTCGCTTTGTAGCATGGTTTGTGTTCAAAAAGAGAATAGTTGCAAGAATTAAAAGGGCTTGTTACGCTGTACGCTATCTCGCTCGCAATATTAAATGTATCAAATAGTGCGAATAATAAGTCCTCTTAAGGAAAAATTAAGGTTGTGGATCATTTAATGATTTACTTTACACTGACAATACAAATTAGCTGTATGCTTATCCGCCGTCTTACTCGATAATTAATTTATAGATGTCTTGTTAGATGCAGAAGCGGTTTAGTATAAATGAACAACAACCTTTATTATCTGTTTACACAGTTTTTGTTTTGAAATTTGGAATAAATAGTTCCTACTTATTTTTTCCAAGCAGAAGTGCAACCCCACGACTTTTTTCTTTTTGTACAGTATCTATTTTTAGCTGCATGTATTTTGTGACGTCACCGTTAGCTCTTATTATAATCAGCCGTATTACAATATGGCTTAGTGTTTTAGTATTGATCGCCGTTTTGTAATACGGCGCGGCGTTTTGTGATATGATTAGAAAATAGTTTTTTTTTGCTGGTGGTGCTATGTGAACGTATTATATTTTTAAAAGCTTATTTATGGTCCTTTAAACCTTATTTTCACGAAGTCATAAGTACATTTGTGTATCTTCTAATCCAAATACATAAACGGAAAACGTGACTGACTGAACGTTCTTCATTATTCATATCATCACAAACTGCTGAATGGATTGGTTTGAAATTTAATTTAACTTAACATACACATAGAAAAGATTTTGTACTCGTAAATTCAACGGGTTAAAACTGACTTTGTGTATGACGAAATTTATAACATCAGCTGCCGATCGTTTACTTACTATAAAACCTCATAAACCGTAATTATACAAAACCACATTTTGAACTTTTTACCAAAGGTTTTATTCTGTTTTTTTTTTTAAGTTCTCGCTAGTGAACAATATCTTGATCGAATTAAACTGTCTCACCGTAATATTTGAATAAACAGGAACACTTAATTAACCAAATATGGTAAAAAATAAAACGTTATCTCGATCATTTTATGAGCCAATCAAATTTTATTAATAGGGGATCCGAATACCTTATTTGGGCATGAACTTGCTCTAACAAAATATTAAAACATGAATATTAATGAGTTCTTAGAACAAAATGGTCAATCTTGTACCTGCGATAACGACCGTATTTAATATTCGGCTGTGGTCGAGAAATTATTATAATAATTAAAAATTCTGAAGAAAAAAAATGTACTTAAATTTGTATTTTTTGTAAAATTACGTGTGTGTAAATACTGCAGTAATGTGCAGGCATTTTTCACTTTGTTCCGTTCCGAAGAGTAATTACTGGGCTAAAGAGTATTAAAATCTTAGCGTTGGTGCAGTGCACCTAGAATTTCCTGAAATCCTAGGTAGCACTTTACTTATTATGGGCAGCGTTATCTCTCAACATCAGGAGAGCGTCTTGCTCGTCTTCTTCACATAAAAAAGTGAAATCAAAAAGAACTTTAAAAACAAGTTTTTATTATTGTTACTATCACCAAAGAACTCGTCAAGACGAATCAAATGAGCCCAAACTCGATGGGGTTGCGTCGTTTCATTACCTTCCGCCACCTTCCAGCTTCATTATCAGATCAGCCCCATGTCATAATAATATTGCATTGTCATCCGATTTACAAATGCATGCATAATTTCACCTTAATCGGAAACCGGGAAGTGGTTCAAATTTAACTTGCAAGATTTGATTACAGACAACAGGTGAAAATAAATATAAGCTATATATTCTTAATAACAATGAATTATTTGACCGTATTTCGGCATAATGTTCAGTTAAGCCAGGGAAGGTTTAGTCTACCCACGAGGTGGCCCCTTGAGAGGGCGGGGTGAAACTCCTCTTCACCCCACCGCGGAGGGGTCCTCCTGTCAGTGAGGACCAAACGCCGTCGGGGCCGCGGATGAGTGCTTCGGCGTACCCGTTGCCCCGGCATTATGGCGTCCCACATGAACACCCCCAGGTTTTTTAGTGGGTATCCCCGCCGCTCCCTTCTTTGGGGGGTCCCACATACATTTACATCACGCGAGATCATGTTTAAAGGCTAACCTATATCAATGAATTAAAATAATGTGCAACTTTAGGCTTAACTGTATAGTGCGTACGTGACATTCCCCTGTTAAAAGTATAGGTATTCATTAGCAGTGAATTAAATCAGCGGTGAGTCACGGCCGGCGCGGCGCCGCGCCGCACATTTGACACATAATAAAACTTATTATTATATGGTATATAGATATTGTAGGTATGTTTGCCTGTAACAATACTTCGATTGAACCAGTTCGATGAACGATATATTGATATTGTTACACTTGGATGTTTATTTTTGTGGCAAGTGCCTTTAATAGCTGGGGTTTAGTAGAGTGGGCCCCGGACGAGCTTTGGCGTATCCGCAGTCCCGGCACTTTTGAGCTCCCAATTAATATCCTCAGGCTTTTAGTGGGTTCCCGCCGCGCCCATCTTTGGTGAGGGAGTCTCTCATACCGCCCTGGGGGCGGAGGGTGACGATGCCTAACGCATTCTTCCTGGGAATGAAAAGTCCTAAAAACGAGCGAGTTTAGCGTAGATACCGCATCTTGGCGAATCTATTGTAAGGCGTACTAGGGCGAGGGAATGTCAAATTCTTGTTCCTTCTCCACATTATGTTTTGCTTGAGAATTTGAAATCTGCGACGCAGTGTGCCGCAAGCCTTTTAGTCAGAACAGGAAAGGAAAATATAAACTAAACAGGTGTCCGCGTAAATGTTTAATTGGTAAGCTACACGCGTACCAAATTCCATCCATATTCATACAGGATTCTGATTGTTTGATAACACGACAGCTTTCCGTCATTTATCGTGAATTTTAATTAATTTACCTGTATGAAAATTCTATGGGAAATACTGTTTTACTGGATTACGGATTTTTGGAAAATTCCATTTATTACATACATTTATCTTAAAATATAAAAAATCTCGTGTCACAGTTTTTGTTATCGTACTCCTCCGAAATACATATTTTTGAGTATTTTTGAGTAAGTTTTAAAATAATAATGTTATAATAATTTATTTTTTAAACTTTTGCGTGAACAAGAAAACTTTAAAAGTTAAATTTCAGTTACAACATTTGAGATTTTAAAAATAAATCAGGAAATACATATAAGGAAAACTCCAGAAAATTATTAATTATTGCCGACATAAAATAATTACTTTTACCTTAGGTACCATTACCTATATAATATACACATATTAATTATTATTATTATTCGTTAGATCACTCACTGCTCTGACGTCACGACGAACTACGATAAAATATATGACATTATATTAAGTATGTATGTGTGTGTATTAAGTATGTACCTCTATTATATGTTAAACCGTGCAGTGCACTGTAATTAGTTTAAGTACGCTTTCACACGTACGGTGATGCGCCGTCTCTCCCTGATTCCACTTACAGCTTGTAGGAAATGTACCTTTTCTACGATTAGTACATTGATAATTTTAATTATTATTATATGCCGTATAGCATGAAATCAACTGAACGTTTGAACTGATTTATTTTATCAAGTTTTTTTTACAAAACAATCAAAAAAATCAATCTCAATTTTCCTAATACAGCGTGGCACACCAAATTTTGAACACAAAAACTTCTTCAAAATTCAATGACATCTAATTAAATTTCAATAATTTATGTTCAATAATATATAAAGAATATATATGTTCAATTAAATTATTATATGTAAAAATAATATTTTGCAGTTTTGCTGAGCAGCCACATGTGTGCTTATTGTACTTTAGAATAGTAATATAGAAAATTCTTTATTAAAACACCACAGAAACAAAAACAAAAACTTAAACAAATACATAAATTAAGTGTAACAATTGGCGGTCTTATCGCTAAAGGCGATCTCAACTTTTTCTTTTTTTATCTTTTCCCAAATATATATTTTTCCACGCCAAAATCAAGTACTACACACAAAACAAAATTCGTGTAGATCTCAAAAGTGCGCATCGTGTGGACCGTCCTTTAGCAGGTGCGTCACTGTAGGTACATGTGAAAGCGTACTATTGACTATTAACTATTGCATTTAGTATTAATAGTATTTGATCTGATTTTGCTTGGCGTAGACGTGTCGCATTTTTGTATTAGTATAATAATATTATTAGTATAATGATGTTGTTAGCATGTGTATGAAGTAGTTATTGTGATTAGTGATAACTGATTGAAATAGTGCTTTTTCGCCATACATTTGTAAGTTTGAGTAGATGATACTACGCGTATATTATATTATAGTTTTGACAAGTAACTTGCATAATTAGATATGATTTTAGTGTGTATTTGTGTTGTTATTTATTTTAGTTTACTGATTGAAATAGTGCTTTTTTGGCATACATTTTAGTTTTCCAAAGTAGTTTTTCCAAGATATTCCTACACTTTTTTGTGAACCTTCCAAATATTTTCGCTTTCCACAAATACATATTGCTAGCGCATTTGTAGAAAAAGGCATAAAAATAAATATTAAATTAATTCATCCCCGATCAATTTTGAGAGATCGGACCCGATGCGGAAGCGCTCTAACGATTTGTGGAAAGTACAGACTTGACTAAGCCATCTTTGCCTTGTAATAAAAGTTAAACTTAAAGATTTGTATAAAGTACACATTCACACGTACAGGATCGACCCGTCGTGCGGCGTGGTGACGCTCCACATAGGGGACCGGATACTGGAGATCAACGGCGCGCCGGCTCGCGGCCTGACTACCGACGACTTGCATCCAGCTGCTCTTGTACAGGTCAGTTAAGCATTATAAGCAAAGGCATATTAATTCGGGCATTTAAAGGCAATAAATTGACAAAAATGTATGAAATGATGTGAAATGTCACGTCAAGTCGATACGACTTAAGTCATTTCATACATTTTTGACAATTCGGTCTTCAGTTTGGTTCCCTGACGGATAAGTGAATAGCCCTGCTGGTAACCCTACTTACACTGTCAGAGTCAAATCACAATGTATAGGTTGTGTGGCCAACCTATATGTTGCAGTTTCAGGTCGCCGAGATGACTACTGTGCCTGCAACATGACCTGACGACTGCCTCCTACATATCTTATAGGAAACAGCCGGGACACACAGTACATATTTTTTTAAATGTTAAGGATTAGCTTTACAAGAAATTTTAGTTCAATCGGTTCAGCTGTATATCCGTTAATATGTAACAAATATACAAACTGATGAAGCATTACTTTGCGGAAATCCATGATAATTATATTATATTAATCAAAATATTAATATTTAATTAATCTCAAAATATTAATAAATATACAAACTTTCCTTTCTCTTGATATATGAACCATTTACTACTATATCGTAATAGGACAAATTGCTTTTAGGTTTTTTACCTTTAGTATAATTGCAATCTCTCTTACTAAATTACTTTTTTCTCTAATATGTAAATCTTTTAAGCTATTGTATTTATAGTATTCCATAAAACATCATCTACTCTATTCATTTCATACTTACCTCTACATCTACATGTGTATAATATTTCCTTCCAATACGAAAGGTTTTCGTTTATTACAACTGCGCCTGCGATTATACCCGTTGTACCTACTGTAGCCTATGTGTTATTCCAGGGTCTAAGCAATCTCCATACAAAATTTCAGCTCAATCGGTCCACCCGTTTAGACGTGAAGGAGTTACAAATATATACACGATACAAAATGAAGTCAACATGTAGCGTAAATGATGAATTTGCCAAAGTATGTACCTACCTAGTGAATCAGCCGGGATTCCACCGGCGAGGCAATGAGTAAAGTAGGCTAGTTATAGTAAGTATGTAGCGATTACTTAAGTGACTGATAACGCGAGGAAACTCAATATTTTACTTAAAGTGACATCACGTTGGTCAAAAATTAGGAAAACCCATAGATTTACGTAGATGAACTAACATTCTAAAATTTAAGGCTTTTTGTTAGATAGTTACATTATTCATGTGTATTTATTTAAGCCGTCGAATAAATGTGTTTTCTTACTTCCTTCTATCTACATGCAAAATCTCAGTATAAGAGTCCAGCTGTTTAAGAGTGAAAAAGTGATATTAAATTGTGTTATCAAATATCCTTGCAAACTTTCGCGTTTATAATAGGTATATAAGTAATATATTTTTTTTTTTTAAGTGGCAAATGCCTTTATTGAGAAAAACAAACTAACAATACTACAGCTACTACAGCAGTAAAGAACACTTTTATTAACTACAGATCGGCCACAAGCCGATCTACAGAAAATCCAAGTGCTCCAAACCACTGTCAGTTGGCAGAGTGCCCAGAATGCTGGCAGCCCCCCGGTATTGCAGGTATCCATAGGCGACGGTGCCACTCACCATCAGGTGGGCCGTCTGCTTGTTTGTCACCTATTACATAAAAAAAAAAAAAAAAAAAAAAAAAAAAAAAGCATTGCCACGTTATAATATATTGTACATAATGTGACAAAAGTAAATCAGGACTATAGAATAGAATAGAAAACTCTTTATGGAACACCATAAATTGTGTATTTTATTGTGAGTTTTCTTGAGAATTAATTAAAATTTTCAAAAACCCCTAAGCAGAGCTTTCAAAATATGCAATTCGCCGTTTTGTAGTGGTGGCCATCTTGGATTTTAAATTTATCATAGTGCGTTGTATTCTTACAAGTTAAGCCCTTTCACTTGATACCCATGTTGAGAGGTTGTATAAAAAAAAACTATCCGCCATTTTCCAGCAGCGGCCATCTTTGTTCGATTTCCACCAAACATGGCTAAGAACACTCGCGACTAACTCTTCTTTCAAACAAAAAAAACTAGATCAATATCCGTTCGGGAGCTACGATGCTACAGACACACACAGACAGACACGTCAAACTTATAACACCCCGTCGTTTTTTGCGTCGGGGGTTAAAAAGAAAACGCTTAAAAATTACGCGTCAAGGTAATCTAAAGTCTAAAGTCGCTCTATTTTTATGTATTTCCTTTCCCTGCTTGGTTGTCTGGAAGAGATCGCTATTAGCGATAAGACCGCCAATTGTAACACTTCTTTCTGTGTAATCTTAGTTCTAAGTTTATATTGTTGTATTTGTGTGAACAATAAAGAGTTTTCTATTCTATTCTATTCTAAAAAGTGTTACGATGGCGGTCTACCACACTACCACTACGCAGACGGCAGACTAGGGTGCGACAAACCACAAAATGATAGGTGTTATGTACTCGTATGATGTTTTCAATTCGTAAATATAGGTATGTGCAAATTGTATGTATGAATTTATGAATCATACATGTACATATTATGTCTATAGCAGTACTATTAACTGTAGTATTGTATTTTTTTATTTCTCATTAAAGACCACAAAAAAATAGTACATTTTGTACAAATACAAATTGAAGTACTTTTAAATCGAAAAATAAAATATAAGAGATAGTTTTAATAAATTATTATGATATTTGACTTATTAAAGACTAGCTTATGCTCGCGGCTTTGCCCGCGTGGCCACGACGTAGTTGAGGTCTACTTCATAAATTCTATTGTGTATTCGAAATTTCCATCCATTCCATCCGTTCAGCCGGTTGAACATTGATTTTGATCAGTCAGTCACTCATTTCAAAACGAAACCTAAATATATTTACATTAATTTTCATATATCTTTTTATTTCAGTTAACAATAGAACACGATCCGGAAACAACAAACGACAATAACAACAAAATAATGTGCAACATACACGCAGATAAAAATGACATAACGCAACAAAAACTCAATAAAATATCTAAAGAAATCAGAAGCAAAGAGGAAATGATACCAAAGACAGACACTCACATAAAAGACGAAACACAAAACATTCCAATTAAAGAAGGTGACCTTTTAACGGGAAAAGGTGATAGTTTAATGAAAACTGGTGATACTATAATGGGAACAAGTGATGTTTTAATGGGAAAAGGTGATAGTGTAATTGGAAAAGGTGATGATTTGATGGGACAGGAGAAAAGGCTTAAAATAGATAGTAATACGGAAAGTAGAGAAGGAGAAGGGAAAAGGGAGAGGTTGTTTAAGAGGAAGGGAGAGGATGGAAGAGGGAGAGTCATGAAGAGAAGACAGACGCCCTCGTCTCCACTCCTGGGGGATAAGGAGAGGAGTAGCAGTATGTCCAAGTTACTTGATGTGTGAGTATGATAATAATAATTATAATATTTATTGGGCTTTATACTCCAACAGAAAAGGTTACCCTACTTACACTGTCAGAGTCAAATCACAATTTATAGGTTGTGTGGGCAGGCCAACCTTGATATGATATGACCAACCTTGATACACGTAATATAATCATTGTTTTAAAAGATGATAATTAATATTTTTTTAACGGACATAAAAAAGAAAAAATGAAATCTTATAGATTCAATATGTATTATATAATTGTAATATTCGTAGAATTGTAAGTTATAAAATTACCTTAATTCTTATATAAGGATTTGACCATTCTATTTTAATTGGTATTTGTTATACTCGTATGTACGTACTATAAATTAACTTATCAAATTTCATCAAAGTCAGTTCAGTAGTTTTCAATATATGAATTAAAACGTGCGATTATTAATACTTTTTAATGCCCTTGTTAAAAATGTGACTTAGTTTTTTTTTTGGCGGCATCTTGGCACTTGGCCTGGAGTTCAAAATAAATGTTTTTTTCAAATTTATTTTGCCATTGATGCCCCTTGTTTAAATGTCTTCATCTTCCTGCCCTTATCCCACACTAGGTAGGGTCGGCACAACACGTTTTTCTCCTCCATTCTGCTCTATCATCCGTCAAATCTGCACCCACTCCCCTAGAACGCATATCCCTGCACACACAGTTCATCCAAATCCCTTGTTTAAATGTGTGTTAATATATTGTGACGTCAGCAGCGTGGACGGCGAAGAAGCGAATGGAGTGCTCTGTGACCTCTCCAGAGCGAGGTCATTCCGCGCCGAGCCTGACCCCGGCGCTAAAGTATTCAGAGCTTGCGATCTGTTGCAGGTACGTTACGTATACTCTTCATTTAGAACCCTGTCTAGATACGTACAATTTCGTATATTGAAAATTTTCGGGCACGTATCAAGGCGAGAGAAAGACTCCATTGAAAGGGAAGTGGTGCAGGGCACAAGACCAAGGGGTAGGTCGCAAATGAGGTGGACCGACCAAATAAAAACGCAGTGGGTGGACCCATAGGCGGCTTTAGGGGGGGGGGGGGGGGGCTTGGCCCCCTGTCCCCCAGAATCATTGTAGAGTCACGAATTCAGTACCTACATATTTCAAGGTCAAGATTATAATTTTTTTCTCCATAATTTAACGATGCAAACCCCATCGAGTTTGGGCTCATTTGATTCCACTTGACGAGTACTTTGGTGCTAGATGGTAATAATAATAAAATATAATGAAAGTTTGTTTTTAAGAGGTTTTTTTTTATTTTACTTGTTTTCAGGTAATTTGAGCGATCCAGGATCATTACATCTTTTGATAGCTCTTTGATATTCCAGGGCGAGCTGCTAGGGTCCGGTTTCTTCGGCGAAGTATATAAAGTGACCCACAGAGACACTAATGAAGTGATGGTGCTTAAACAACTGTACCGGGTCGACGATGATGCGCAGAGGAACTTCCTTAAAGAGGTACTTTTCTTCTGCTTACTTCTAGAATATAACTAATTAAAGTGTTCCAAAAAAAGCACAAGTTCTAAAATGTGTTAAAAAATACAAGTATTTTCTTCAAGTACACACAGATACAGTACAGTTTACATACATATATTATAACACATTAATTCAATTCAATATCTTTATTTGCAAATATACATGTAAATACAGTAATTGTGATCTTAAATTAATATTAGTAACAATGTATTTTGCCTATTAGACATGCAAAAAATATATAAAATTATTTAAAATTTCGCTTATTAATTAATTAAAAGATACAGAATCTCGCCTCATACAATATAAAATTTCATATTCACCCATAATATACCAAATTATAACATTATGTTCTTTTCCGTTAAAAAATCATTAAAGTTGTCTTAACTTAAGTTATCTCATACGAGATCTCATTTTTTATAAAATCTCAAATGAGATCTCTGATCTCATCTCGTCTAATACGAGATATAATCTTATCACATAATATAAGATTTCCCGTATAATATAGCATCTGATCTTAGTTGAGATCTCATCTCATTTTAGTTGAGATCGCATCTTATCTGAGATTTCGTCCTATCGTATATGAGATGATATTTTCTACGAGATATCTTTCGTATTATCTCATATGAAATTTCACCTCATATCAGATCATAAGAGATATCGTATCATCTCATAATATGCTATCCCATCTCATGTCATATGATATCTCATCTAATGAAATCTTAACATCGTAGGTGGCTGTGCTCCGTTCGCTCCAACACCCGAACGTGCTCCGTTTCATAGGAGTCCTATACAAGGACAAACGGTTGCATCTGGTGACAGAGTACGTCGCCGGTGGGACGTTGTATCAATTGCTGCAGGTAAATGCATGTATTTTGTATTTGACGACCTCTGTGGCGCGGCGGGCTAATACCCGCCTGCAACGCAGAAGGTTGCGGGTTTGAGTCCCGCATGGGACAAATGTTTGTGTGATCCACAGGTATTCGTTTCTCGTCTGGGTGGCTTTCAGTATCTATTATAAGTATGTATTTACAAAAGAAAAGTTCCTATATAAGTATTATATCAGTTATCCTAACTACCATATTGCAAGCATTTAGTTGCTTAGTTTGTGTGAAAACGTCCTGAAATATTTATTTATTATTATTTATTTATTTATTAAGTAAAAAGAAGTATTAAGAAGCTTGGCAGACAGACTGCTGCTGTCTGCAACGTACGGACGGTGGCGAGATCTAGCCACAAAACTTAATTTTATTGTCATAACGTGTATATCTTACACATCAAAATTATTTATTTATTTAAATTGTAATTCCTTTGTAACATTTGGACCATGTGTCAGTCAATAAAGCTATTATTATATTATTAAGCCGCGTCTCCAGCGCCTGTTTTGGTTCAAACATTCAACATGAACATGACAACATTAAAAAAAAATCTCGGCGATTTTGATGAATATTGATATTACGAGTATATTTTGTTGTACGTGCTTTACATCGAATATGGAAAAAAATGTTGGAGCAAACAAAAAGTGTAGTTTGACAATGTTTGGTGGAAAATGTTGTGATGTTTGTGTTGAATGTGTGAACCAAAACACGCGCTGGAGACGCGGCCTTATATATCCAACTAATGTAACATTCCAGCTGCGATTTACCTATTTTTTTTAGATTTAGATTATTGATTACATACGGTGCGATCGATCGAAACGATGGATGGATGGATGGATGAACGATGGATAGATGGAGGGTATGTCGAGATCGATTTACTTGATCGAAGATAGTTTATGATATCGTAAACGATATCGCTATCGATTGATTGACAGTGTGTGGCGCGTTGCAATCGAGGTTGTACTGGATTTTAAATGTA
This sequence comes from Hemithea aestivaria, assembly GCA_947507615.1. Classification (NCBI taxonomy): domain Eukaryota; kingdom Metazoa; phylum Arthropoda; class Insecta; order Lepidoptera; family Geometridae; genus Hemithea; species Hemithea aestivaria. Next base: position 1,463,676 of record OX382343.1, read on the forward strand.
TACTTAGTGAAGGTTTATTAAAATTACGGACTTATCTGGGGGCACGGTAGTGCCCCCGCCAAGTCGAGCGCGAAGCAAGCACTGCCGTACCATCCTTTACAGGAACCATTTCGCCGCATTTTCAGACCCCTATTTGAGAACCTCTGGATAAGACCAGAACACAGAAATTTTCGTCATCCAGTAAGCTATAATTACATACTTAAAATCCAAAATTTCAAGTCTGTAGGTCATTAAGTTCCGAAGTTAAGCGAAAGCAAAGTTTCGCATTTTCGACACTCACTCACTCACTCACTCACTCACTCATGATCATCAAAATAGAACTAGTACTTCCCATAAACTCAGAGAGCTGAAATTTGGTACATACTTAGGATTTATTGTATAAGCCATAGGAAAACTAAAAAAACATGCAAATTCGGTCTCGTTTTCGAGATAATTCATCTGCATAAATAACTTTGTAATCTCATATAAATGTATAGGATTACAAAGTTACATTTGCAGTCAATGGTTATAATTGTGTAAAGCTTATATTTACTTTCACCTGTCTGTCTATCGGCCTTATAAGTAACCTTATAATATAGCGTTTCTACAAAAAGAAGAGAAATCCTACCAAAAACATTCTGTAAAAAACTAGCCAAGTCTCGATGGAGCTGCTTGTTTATCTCTAAAAAATAATGAAATCTAGACAAAGTCGTGCCAAGTCTAAGATTTCTTACTGCGATTTCTTTATTATTATAGTTAATGTTGTGTGACTTGGCCGTTGAAGGGTACACAAGGGTACAAAACCAGATGCTCCATGACACCATTGCACCAATCTGTCCGCTAACCATTCATGATAGAAAATTGCCACTTGGAAAACGTTGATTGAATAACCAGTTAATTGTATAGGCTTGATAAAGCTGCGTATTTCAATAATACTTATGTTTAGGCGATCCAAGTGTCATGGAGCATCTGGTTTTGTACCCTTGTGTACCCTTCAACGGCCAAGTCACACAACATTAACTATAATAATAAAGAAATCGCAGTAAGAAATCTTAGACTTGGCACGACTTTGTCTAGATTTCATTATTTTTTAGAGATAAACAAGCAGCTCCATCGAGACTTGGCTAGTTTTTTACAGAATGTTTTTGGTAGGATAACATTTTTACGTTTTTGACTTTGTCTGCACCCCTATTCGTTCCCGAATGTACAAGTAATGCATTTTTTTTTATTGTACATTATTTAGCTGCTGCGAGAACCGCATGCACCTTTTGTCATTACAATTTTAATATTATTCTAGAATATTATCTCTAATTGTCCATAGCGTGAATTTTTTATTTATTCTAACTTATACTAACTTATTTCAAATACCAACTCAGCACCGGTAGTTGGAGGTCGTCGCTGTTATTTACAGGTTCGAGCATTTTCCTCACGACGCTCATATATACAAGTAATGCATTGAGTAATGATAAATAATGGCGTCGCGCTCGCACAGATGCAATGACGGCATTATTTTAAAGCGGGGGTGACAGAGACCGGTAGAATAGAATAGAAGTACTCTTTATTGTGGACCAACATATTTACAAAACACTGTAATAAAAATAAACAAGGCAAGTGAACAGAGTCTTGAAAGGTAGGCAATGTAGCGGTACCCCTGGTGTTGCAGGTATCCATAGGCGACGTTAGCCACTCACCATCAGGTGGGCCGTCTGCTTGGCCGTCACCTGTTACATAAAGGAAAAAAAAACTAACAAGAAGAGGCGGCGGCGGTAGTAGGAGGTCAATGCACAAAGTTCTTCCTATTGCGCGACCGGACTTCAACAGTGGTATATAATATTGCAGGACAATACAGTCCCCCTCTCCTGGCTACTGCGGGCCCGCTTGGCCCGCGACGTGTCGGCAGGCGTGGGGTACCTGCACCGCAGGAATGTCATCCACCGCGACCTCAACTCACACAACTGCCTCGTCAGGGAGGTCAGTATCTTACTAATATTACAAACGTGAAAGTTTGTAAGAATGGATGTCTGGATGTTTGTTACTCTTTCACGCCTAAACGGGTGGACCGATTGAACTGAAATTTTGTATAGAGATAGCTTAGACTCCGGAATAACATATAGGCTGTAAGACAGCGGGTAAAACCGCTGGGCACAGCTAGTCTGACATATTTGGTTACGTGGTGGACCAGATGGACACCGAAAAACAAGTGGATGCAGCTTACTTTGACCTGGCTGAGGCATTCGACGTGGTAGATAACGACATTATTCTGTCCAAGTTCTCTCGTTTTGACTTTTCTCCTCGTCTCTTAAGCTTTTTCGCTAATTACTTGAAAGATCGGAAGAAGTATGTAAAGTTGAGTCAGTAACACTCTGAAGAATATTATACAAGGTCTGGAGTTAGCCAGGGTTCAACAATGGGACCGACTTTGTTTTTGATGATGATTGATGATCTTTTTTTTTTTTTTTTTTTTTTTTTTTATACGAGATAGGCCTACGTTTGACCACATCCCACCTGATGGAAAGTGAAAATGCGGTCGACGATGGATCACGTATGATCTTCCGAGAGCTCTCATGTTTGCAAAGTGACATGAAACTATCGCGGGATTGCAAGTCCTTCTGACATCTCAGAGTTTCAATGCGACATTAACGCTGTGGCTAGTTGGGCCTCTGCTAATAATTTAAAATTCAATGTTGATAAGTGCAAAGTGGTCACATATACAAGATCTCGGGTCCCCGTGACACGCTCGTATTTTACAAGCTTTTATTTACTTTCACCTGTCTGTTGTCTGTCTGTAATCAAATCTTGGAAGTTTAATTTGATCCACTTCCGGATATCTAATTGAGCTGGAATTTGGCATGCATGTATAAATGTAAAAAAATGTATAAAGGAAAAAAGTGGGTAGTCCCCGAGAGTTGATCAGCTGTTTAATATTTACAAGTTTAAAAATAGATATTAGAGTGTTTTTTGTGCAAATTATAGTGAGAATAGCATATTAACAATAGACCTATAAGTGAGAGTGATATTTTCGTTGAACAATCAGTAAAAATACTAAATCGAAGACATTGTTACAATCATCGAGTGTTGGAACGAATTGAACATTTTGGAGTGATAAACGAGCCACAGGAATTATCAGGAACATAACCTGGGACGCAGAGCACACTATTCAAAATCCGGTTAGTGACCCTTGAAGCTCAATTATTAAGTTAATTTTTTTACATAAATCAGAAATTGATTGAGTGCAGCGCCATCTAGTGCACAGGAATAGAAAAAGAGCGAGGGCGACATCTAACGGTTCCGCACTGAACTAATTGGCTCGATTGATTGCTTCGTTTCTGGAATTGACTCCGGCGCATTAAGCTCGTTATTCATAAACAAAAATGAGCTCTAAATGTGGAGGTTGCGGAAGATTTCTGACAGGTGGCGCTACGTGTTGGAAATGTAAGGGAATGTTTCACAACCAATGCGTTAATTTAACATCTAGTGTTCCAAAGAAGTGGCAATGTCCAGGCTGTATTGCCAGTACACCGAGACAGGACAACACTAATACTCCTGTAAAAGTACAGGGACAACAGGAAGTGGATAACTCGCCGTCACCCAAAAAACTTGATGTTGGAGATAATGTCTTACTGGAGGAACTGCGCGCCTTAAGGGCCGATATGAACAGCTTTCGAAAGGATTTTGGTAATTTTCGCGAGGAAGTCCGTAGCGAAATTAAAGATTTAAGAGCTCTGCAACAAAGATCGGCGGAGAGAATGGACGGTTTCCTTGAGCGCTTAAACCATCAGGAAACCAGACTGGAAAGCCAAGAGGCCAGATTTACAGCCTTATGCAAGGAAACCAATGATCTCAAGATAGAAGTGTGTCTCCTAAAGCGTGAACTCCAAGATAGGGATCAGCTAGCTCTGCGAAACGACCTCGAGATTAGTGGAGTAACGGAAAGTAAGGGGGAAAACGTACTTCAAATTATGAGTTTACTTACGACTAAGCTTGGAATCCAAGTTGATGTACGAGATATCGTGGATGCGCATCGCGTGGGACCGGTACGTGTAGGAGATGACGGCAAGCAGCGTCCGCGGCCTATAGTACTGCGTGTAGCGCGGCGGGTTGTTCGCGATCAAGTGCTGCAAAGCGCGCGCTCTCGTCGCGGCCTGACGACAGCTGACATCGAGATAGGGGGGGCTCCTAGGCCTATTTTTGTTAACGAAAGGCTTTCTAAGGAGAACCGCCTTCTTTTTGGCAAGGCTCGTGGGTTGTGCAAACAGCACAAGTGGAAGTATGCTTGGACCCGTGATGGAAATATCCTAATAAGACAGGTCGACGTGGAACCTGCATTTCGAATCCGGGATGAGAAAGAGCTGGACAGAATCTTTAAAAAGTAAATGTATGGTATTGTTAATAACAATCTTGAGTCTGTATACCTTAAAAATGTCGGTTCTTGGTAATTTTCATTGTAATATTTTTTATACAATAATGTCAGTCATTTATTTTAGTAACGCTAAGAATAATTTCAGTGTTATTACATATAATATTTGCATAAGTTTGGTACTACGATTGTTGGCATATCTTATTGTTTTTGTATGGAAATGCTTTATAATAATATCATTCTACACACACAAAAACACACTATTCCTGTCTCACACATACACATTTACACACACACACAAAGGTCGTTATAAGAAACTGAGTTTGTGTCGCTTATCTACTTATTTTTATAATGGATAGTACAAATCGAAGAAGAATATGTTTGAAACTTGGTCTTTTGAACATTAGGTCGTTAAACACAGGGCGGGATGAGCTGGAAGCTACAATGATAACTCATCAACCTGACATTCTAGCGTTAAATGAGACCTGGTTGCAAGAAGATCAACACATGATTGCACCTAAAATACCCGGTTATATACTTAAACATAGGGCTCGGAAAAAAAAGAGGGGAGGAGGTGTAGGTTTTTATATACGCAAGGGGTTAAGAGTGAAGGTTCGCGACCATCCCAACTCACAGCTGGAACAGATGTGGCTGGAACTGACGATCCCTGGCGGTGTACTGCTAGCTATAGGTACAGCTTATCGGCCAGAGAGCGTAAAAGTAGACACTGCGTTGGAGGCTTTAAGCGAATCTCTTAGTACTTTTGCTAATTGTAGTAATGTTTTCATCTTAACAGATTTCAATTTAGACTTACTTAAGCCACACAACGCGAAGTCTCAGGATTTTTTTAATTTCTGCTCACACTGGAGTTGTGAACAAATAGTGAAGGTTCCCACTAGAGTAACGACAGACACCGAAAGTCTCATCGATTTTATAATTACTAATGTCCCTGAAAAATGTAAGGCGGTGTCTGTTTTGCATAACACTTCCTTAAGCGACCACGCTCTAGTCCTGACTGAACTAAGTATTAAAAAACCCAAGCCAGTACCGCGATTTATAGAGAAACGTTTTATTCGCGATATTAACGTTGAGTTATTTGACCGGGACCTAAGTGAAATGAACTGGGATACCATTTTAAGCTTAAGTGATCCACAAATTATGATTTTGAAATTTAATGAGAAAATTATTCAAATTTTTGACAAATACTCCCCTTATAAGCGAGTCAAGGTAAAAGAATTCCCAAAGCCTTGGATCACTAGCATGGTTCAATTTATGATGTCTCTTCGGGATAAAGCTCTTGTAAAATCTCATAATAAAAAGACAAGATCTTCTCGCGAATATTATAAGAGTTTCAAAAATTTGGTCATTGGTGCTGTAGAAAGAGAAAAGAAAGCATTTTTTACACAATACATTAACAAAAACTTAAAAAAACCTAAAGAAATGTGGAAAAACATTAGAAAAATTTGCTCTACTAATGACGTTACCCCAATTCCAGACAATTTGAACGACCCCTATCTTATTAACAACCATTTTTTAACGATTCCCGGCAGCGGTACTACAGATGAAGCTACTAAATTACACTTCGAAACTAATAAAGCGACAACAAATATTTTTACTCTAGAGACAGTATCCATGAACTTTATAGCTAAAATTATTCTCGGCATTAAAACTAATGCAATAGGATTTGATGGAATTAGTGCAGATATGGTCAGGCTTACGCTAAGCGAAACTCTACCAGTAATAACGGCTATCGTAAATAAATCTATAGAGTTAAATGTTTTTCCAGATGCATGGAAACGAGCGCTTGTTAGGCCTATTCCTAAATCTCGGACGGTAGAGCAGCTTAAAGATCTACGACCAATCAGCATTCTCCCGGTTCTGTCTAAAGTTTTAGAAAAGGTGGTTTTCAACCAACTAGAGAAATATGTCGCCTCGGAAAATATATTGCCTCCGTATCAGTCAGGTTTCAGAAAGGGCCACGGGACAGAAACTGCACTTCTACATGTAACCGACGACATTATAACGGCTTCAGACTCAGGACTAAGCACTATCTTGGTTCTCCTCGATTTTTCGCGTGCGTTTGATTGCCTGAGTCCAGATCTGCTTGTGGCTAAACTTTCCTATTACGGAGTCTCTGAGGATACCTGCAGGTGGTTCCGTTCGTTTCTATCACATAGAGAGCAATTTGTGGAGACAGAGGACTTAAAGGGTACTAAAATGAAGTCGGACTCTCGAAATTTACTCTGTGGGACCCCACAGGGATCAATCTTGAGTCCGATACTGTTCTCGATCTTTACCGCTGATCTGCCGAACCATATACAGCACTGTAAGTATCATCTCTACGCAGATGACACCCAAATTTATTACTCTTTTAATTCAAATGACACCGCAAACGCGTTAAGCCACATAAACAGTGACTTAAACAATATCTATAATTGGGCCGAAAAAAACTCACTAATTTTAAATCCTTCAAAATCAAAAATGCTTATATTAGGAACTAAAGTACAAATTCAAAAAGTAAACATTCAGAACCCACGTCTCGTTATTAATAATGTTGTTATTCCTGTGGTAACGGAGGCTAGAAATCTAGGTCTGATTTTGGATGGGGAGATGCGATATGTGAGTCACATAAACGAAAAAATTAGATCAAGCTTCTATAAATTAAAAGGTTTGTATAATATTAGGAATAATATCTCGAAGGAAGTCAGAATTCTTTTATGTGACCTGTTGGTGTTATCTCCCTTCAACTACTGCAGTGCTGTATATGGTCCAAGGCTGTATGCTAAAACAGAACAAGCAATACAGAGGGTGCAAAATGCTTGTGCTAGGTTTTGTTTTAGCATACCACGGAGAGAGCATGTAACACCGTACCTCATTAGGAACAACATTCTCAACATGAAGACAAGGAGAGAGCTTCAGTCAGCCTGCACAACGCAAAGGGTTGTTTGGAGCAAAAACCCAGAGTATCTCTTTGACAAACTAACCTGGACCAAGGATATTCTCTCAGCTAGAACACGCAGCACAACTCTACTCACCATGTACACACACAAACACAATACTTCTGGATATAAAGGTTGCTTCAAATATAGTGCTGCAAAAATTTGGAATAATCTCCCCCCTCCATTGAGGCAAAAGTTGAGTCACAGTGTTTTTAAAGACAAACTTAAGCAAATTCTGGCTCTGCGTAACAAGCACATATTTGAGGCAACCTTTAAGACCAAAAACATAATATCTTAATCATCCCACACACCCGCGCTTTTTCTCTAACACACACACACACAAACGCGCGCGCTCACACACACACACACACACACACACACACACACACACACACACACACGCACACACGTACACGCACACACGCCTAAAGGTACCACACTCATACGGACATGATATTGTAATTGTAGTAAATCTTGTAGATGTTAATTAGCTGTAAGTAGCATTATTTTTTTATGTGAGAAACCCCGCTGATACTATTTTTGTAACTACTCGACTAACACCGGCGCTCGAGTATGGGATAGACTGAAAACCAGCGCTGCGCAGTGGTTTCTCCCTGTGCCGCACAAAGCTGAGTCTATCCCATTTGACAATAGAATTGTTCAAACTGTGTATGCTTTTTTCATGTGTATTTTGTTTTTTCTGTTTTACTGTCAATAAATTGCTTTTTATTTATTTTATTATTTACTAGCTGACCCGCGCGCACTTCGTAGCGCGTGACAGTAAATTATTCATATATTAATGAATTTGATGCAGACCATTTAATTCGATTTCCAATTCCACGGAAAAGAGGGATTCAATTCACGGGTTTTCTGCGACTTAATGGGCGTAGAATTAGTAAAGGCTGGCAAACCTTGCCAATATGTAACTACGATCGAATCACCTACTATTCAAAATGTCTATTGGACGTTTCGCCTACGTTCATAATAACTATTGGTTGAAATCAATATTGGACGATTCGCCTATGGTTAACTCAGCTACGGTCGATTAAGCTATGGTTGATTAAACTATTGGACGATTTGCCTATTTTTGACCGAACTAACGGACGTTTCACGTATTTTTAGACCATGTTTCCGGCTGCTAGTCAGGTATGACAGCTAAAAAATACTTGTTTATAGTACAGAATTCAGAAACGTGTTGTTTTTGATACCTGAATGATTTCTATCTGTAGGTGCGCAGACAGCTTATTATGCCACTTTGCCATGATGAGGTAGATGAAAGAAGATGCCAAAATGCCTGAAGATGCCATGACACAGGATAAATAATTCAGTAATAAGAAAAATATCTGGCGCTTCGCCGGCCGCTGCCGCGGCACGCTCGCTTCGCTCGCTCGGCTCGCGCATTGTGGTCACTGTTCAAACCTAACCTAACCAACAGATTTCGGTTTGCCCTGAATACTGTACTAAAAACACGCGTAGCAAAGAATTTATAAACCGTAGGTGAGTCGTCCATAGTTGAATTAACCAATATATCAAATGAACATTGGCCGAATCGCCCATTAGTTCACATGCCCATAGTTTAATCAACCGCAGGCGAGTTGCACTGTAAGCGAGTCGTCCAATATGTGAAATGAACTTATGCGAATCGACCGTAGTTATATCGACCGTAGTTGAAACGACCGTAGGTATTATGAAACGTAACCCGTCCATGCGGGCAAAGCCATGAGAATAAGCTAGTGACTGATGTATCTGTATAACGTACAGCCTCAACCGCTAGCTGGATTGGGTTGAAATTTGGAACATAGAAAGGTTTCATGACGTAGACCACTGCTAACAGAAGCGGGTGCCACGCAGCGACGGGCGGACGTCGCGATAGTTTTTTGCAAGTATTTAGTGTAATTTACGTTATTTACTTTTGACGTATGTATACATAATATAATAAATTATATAAAATGTCAAAAAAATAGCATGCGATATTATGCTGTTTTTGAGGTAAGTTAGTAAGAAGTTATTTTTTTTATTTTTAAAAGTATTCTGCTGAAGTAAGAGTGCGAGTAAGAGACCGAGTAAGAGTCCAAGTAAGAGTCCGAGTAAGAGTGCAAGTGAGAAACTGAGTAAGAATTCGAGTAAGACTGCGTGTAAGTGTCCGAGTAAGAGTGCGAGTAATAGTCCGAGTAAGAGTGCGATTAAGATTCCGAGTAAGAGTCCGAGTAAGAGTGCGAGTAAGAGACCGAGTAAGAGTGCGAGTAAGAATCTGAGTAAGAATTCGAGTAAGACTGCGAGTAAGAGTCCGAGTAAGAATGCGAATAAGAATCTGAGTAAGAATTCGAGTAAGACTGCGAGAAAGAGTCCGAGTAAGAGTGCGAGTAAGAGCCCGAGTAAGAGTTTGAGTAAGAGTGCGAGTAAGAGACCGAGTAAAAGTCCGAGTAAGAGTGCAAGTGAGAGACCAAGTAAGTGTGTGAGTAAGAGTCCAAGTCTTGTCTCTTGTCTTGTCTCTTGTCTTGTCTCTTGTCTTGTCTCTTGTCTTGTCTCTTGTCTTGTCTCTTGTCTTGTCTCTTGTCTTGTCTCTTGTCTTGTCTCTTGTCTTGTCTCTTGTCTTGTCTCTTGTCTTGTCTCTTGTCTTGTCTCTTGTCTTGTCTCTTGTCTTGTCTCTTGTCTTGTCTCTTGTCTTGTCTCTTGTCTTGTCTCTTGTCTTGTCTCTTGTCTTGTCTCTTGTCTTGTCTCTTGTCTTGTCTCTTGTCTTGTCTCTTGTCTTGTCTCTTGTCTTGTCTCTTGTCTTGTCTCTTGTCTTGTCTCTTGTCTTGTCTCTTGTCTTGTCTCTTGTCTTGTCTCTTGTCTTGTCTCTTGTCTTGTCTCTTGTCTTGTCTCTTGTCTTGTCTCTTGTCTTGTCTCTTGTCTTGTCTCTTGTCTTGTCTCTTGTCTTGTCTCTTGTCTTGTCTCTTGTCTTGTCTCTTGTCTTGTCTCTTGTCTTGTCTCTTGTCTTGTCTCTTGTCTTGTCTCTTGTCTTGTCTCTTGTCTTGTCTCTTGTCTTGTCTCTTGTCTTGTCTCTTGTCTTGTCTCTTGTCTTGTCTCTTGTCTTGTCTCTTGTCTTGTCTCTTGTCTTGTCTCTTGTCTTGTCTCTTGTCTTGTCTCTTGTCTTGTCTCTTGTCTTGTCTCTTGTCTTGTCTCTTGTCTTGTCTCTTGTCTTGTCTCTTGTCTTGTCTCTTGTCTTGTCTCTTGTCTTGTCTCTTGTCTTGTCTCTTGTCTTGTCTCTTGTCTTGTCTCTTGTCTTGTCTCTTGTCTTGTCTCTTGTCTTGTCTCTTGTCTTGTCTCTTGTCTTGTCTCTTGTCTTGTCTCTTGTCTTGTCTCTTGTCTTGTCTCTTGTCTTGTCTCTTGTCTTGTCTCTTGTCTTGTCTCTTGTCTTGTCTCTTGTCTTGTCTCTTGTCTTGTCTCTTGTCTTGTCTCTTGTCTTGTCTCTTGTCTTGTCTCTTGTCTTGTCTCTTGTCTTGTCTCTTGTCTTGTCTCTTGTCTTGTCTCTTGTCTTGTCTTGTCTCTTGTCTTGTCTCTTGTCTTGTCTTGTCTCTTGTCTTGTCTCTTGTCTTGTCTCTTGTCTTGTCTCTTGTCTTGTCTCTTGTCTTGTCTCTTGTCTTGTCTCTTGTCTTGTCTTTTGTCTTGTTTTGTCTCTTGTCTTGGGTTTCAATATACGCCGCCACGACATGATAGGTAAGTAGGTAGGTATAGTAGGGATACTATGCTGGAATAAAACCTATTGTAGTTCCCAGATTAGGCTTCTTAATATTATGAACCAACTTTAGTTTTAATCTACCTGTTATTATGTACCTACTTTTTATTGAATTGAAGAGTGATCAATCGTATTTATTTTTAACTCCCGACGCAAAGACGAAAGGGTGTGATAAGTTTGACGTGTCTGTCTCATAGATTCGATTTAGATTTTGTTTGAAAAGTAAGTTAGGCGGAAGTGTTCTTAGGTATTTTTAGTCATAGCCGCAAAAAACGCGGCTTCATCCCGCGTGTACTAAGTTTGATACAATACATTTTCAAATCTCATTCGACTGTTGCATTTTTGTAACGGACATTCAGTGGTTCCTAAGCGGACGTAGTAAGGTACATATAGGTAGGTAATATGAAATAGAAATAAAAGCTTGTAAAAAAAAATATCAATAAATGTACAAAAATAATATAATTAATTTATAATAACTCATCTAGATATTAGCTCAAGTAAGTAGATGATATGAAATAGGTAGGTACCTACTGTATGCGGGCAGCGGCTGCCCGGCAGCCCTATGACTCGCGCATGTACCGCGAGACTGTAGGTATTTATGTTCAAAAATCACGCTCAGTCAAACTACTGTATATCTCTTTACCGTGCTATCACTGAGGTGTATACCTAAAATCATAGGCGGATCCAGGATTTGGTTTTGGGGGGGGGGGGGGGGGGGGGCGGCAAGGTGCAGACGGGCAAAAATATTATAATTTTTATTACGAAAAGTGTATGTTTAGCTCGCTCTGAGCGGTTAGGAAGTTTAAACATCCATTACAATAAGTGCGCGAGCTAGCTGCGAGCGCCGAAAAAAAAAATTAATCTTTACCATGAAATTCGTAACTCTACAATGCTTCTGGGGGTGCCTTGGCCCCCTGCCCCCCCCCCTAAATCCGCCTACTCGCTCTGAGCAGTAAGAAAGCTTAAACATCCTTTATCATAGCTTTGAGCTTCCGCCCGCGGTATTTCCGATGAGCTATAACATGGGACTCTTCAAAAGGCAAGTGAATAGAGTCTTGAAAGGTAGGCAACGTACCAGCGGTACCCCTGGTATTGCAGGTATCCATAGGCGACGGTAGCCACTCACCATCAGGTGGGCCGTCTGCTTGTTTGTCACCTATTACATAAAAAAAATAATAATAATAATATGTGCGCGAGCAGCTTGCTTAATGACTCGGGGGGGGGGGGCTTGGCCCCTTGCCCCCCCCCCCCTAAATCCGCCTATGATTATCTATAACACAGATAAAAGGTTCTATAATAATCATTGCAAAATTTTACTAACATTATAAACGTGAAAGTTTGTGTCTGGATGTATGCCTAAATGGGTGTGAACAGATTTTATGTCTGTGTGTCTCCGGATAACCAGTGATTTTTACAAAAGATCCCCCTAGATGGAGCGCCACAATCGCGTGATTTTAAGTTAAAATATCTACAGATTTTTAACAATTCATAATTTCTCATATTTAATTTCTCAATTAAATAGGTACATAATATTTAATTAATCTAACAATTAAAAAATATATAATAAATGAAGTATTCACAGTAATTATAAATCTATTATTTAGTTCCGCTAGGTTACGCGGGACTTCTTTTCTAAAACTGTTTGCAGAATAAACGATATTTCTTTTTCTTAGGACATTAGTTCCATTATTTTCCGTGGCGCTAGCTTGTATGAAAAATAATTTACTTTTACAATGAACTTTAAATGAATTTTTCTATTTATCTTCAGATGATTTTACATGTTTTAGAAATTAAAAATAAGCAGCAAAAAGATATTTATTACTGATATTTACACGCATCATGCGCACATTAGATTAGTTCCATTATTTTCCGCTGGCACTGATTCATATGAGAAATAAGTTACATTTACTAATTTACCTACCTATGTACAGACCCTGGCTACTATATAGCATCAAAGTACTCGTCAAGACGAATCAAATGAGCCCAAACTCGATGGGGTTTTTTCTTTTAATCACGGAGTTCCTATGGCCACCTTCCAGCTCCGTCATCGGACCCTGGTTACTATATAGTATCAAAGTACTCGTCAAGACGAATCAAATGAGCCCAAACTCGATGAGGTTTTGTCTTTTGATTACGCGGTTCCTATGACTACCTTTCTTGTTTATTAGCATTTTATATGCGAATCTTTAGATTGATATAACTCTTTTATTTATTAACCGGTTTGACTAAAACCAACACTAAGGTTCAAGTAGAGAAAACTGCAACGTATTAGTGAAAATTTTATTCAAATCGGTGGTGTTGTTTAACCACACCAGTGACACAAACTATTTACAAATTTAGCCCAAATTAAACTAAAGGTCAACCACAAGTTTACAGCCACATCGATAGATGGCGTCTGTAGCGTTTTTGGCACTATTTTTTTTTGAATTGAATTTACTTTATATTCTATTACTTTTATTTAGAATTTTTGATGTAAATTAGGGGCAATGTGTCCGATATAAATGATTATTATTTATTTTATCATTTTATTTTACGTTTCCCTTGGAAAAATTGACAAAATGTTTTACGAATTAGATCGCGCAAGCGACTTTTTCGCGTCGTTTTGTTCATATGCGTATTTTCACAGTTCATCTTAGTAAAGGATCACAATGAATGGGGAGAAATTTCCATTCTTATTATATGTATGGATATGGATATGGATAAGTAAATCTTTAGATAGATATAACTCTTTTATTTAAAAACCGATTTAAATAAAACCAATACTATTTACAAATTAGAGAAATTTGCAACGTTTTAGCGAAAACTGCATACAATTCGGTTGTGCCGTTTTATCACACATAAGTAATAACCTTTTTACAAATTAAGCCTAATAAAACTACTCTGGTAAATTTTCGTTTATGGCCACATCGATAGATGGCGTATTTTTAGTTTGTCGCACTTTTTGCTTTTTGATTTTTTTGAATTGAATTTACTTTATATTCTATTACTTTTACTTCGAAATTTTGATGTAAATTAGGGGCGATGTGTCCGATATAAATGATTATTATTTATTTTATTATTTTATTTTACGTTTCCCTAGGAAAAATTGACAAAATTTTTTACGAATTAGATCGCGCAAGCGACTTTTTCGCGTCGTTTTGTTCATATGCGTATTTTCACAGTTCACCTTAGTAAAGGATCACAATGAATGGGGAGAAATTTCCATTCTTATTATATGTATGGATTTATTTATTTAAATCGGATGACAATGCAATATTATTATGACATGGAGCTGTTCTGATGATGGAGCAGGAAGGTGGCCATAAGAACTTCGTAATTAAACGACGCAACCCCATCGAGTTTACGCTCATTTGATTCGTCTTGACGAGTACTTTGGTGATAGATGGTAATAATAATAAAAGCTTGTTTTTAAAAAGTTTTTTAAATTTCACTTGTTTTGAATGGAATTATTCTGGACCGAGCAAACAAAGTTCGGGATCAAGGTATTGTTATGGACAGTGAATTTTTGACGAGCATATTACAACCATTTGCAAAAAGCAAACAAAACGCTTGGTTTTATAGCTCGAACCTCTGCGCAGTTAAGAGATATAAACATATCAATTCTTCTCTACAATGCATATGTTTGGAGTGTGCTTGAATTTTTAGGTAGTTTCCAAAATCGTACATTTACGTTAAGAAAACAATGCAAAAATTACGCCAATAAAGGATTAAATATATAAACTTTATCAAGCTAAAAATGGGGTATATGTTAATAAAGTACCGTGTTATAATTCAGGATAAGACGGTGATAGTGGCGGACTTTGGACTGGCGCGAGTGGTACAACGAACGGCCAGCAGTACTCTTCCCCGGAGTTCTTCCACTGCCAGGAGGAAACGCTACACCGTGAGTACACTTTACACATTCATCTGTACACTTTACACATTCATCTGTACACTTTACACATTCATCTGTACACTTTACACATTCATCTGTACACTTTACACATTCATCTGTACACTTTACACATTCATCTGTACATATTTAGCGCCTTTGGGCCGTAGTTTCTTAGTGGGAAGTTCCACCTACCCTACCTACCCTCCTGCATTATCCGTAATGCATTTCTCTTTGGTCTACTAAAGGTCTTTGACCAGATGTGGGACAGTACAGGTTCATTAGTAGGCGGTAGAGTGTTAAAATAAAAAAATGTAAAATTGACTTGCAAAAGTGCTCCAATGTAGCCTATTTGAATAAATGAATTTTGAGTTTGAGTTTTGATAATAATAATAATAATCATGTTTGTATCCAGGTGGTTGGCAACCCGTACTGGATGGCTCCGGAGATGATGAACGGGAAGGTTTATGATGAGAAGGTGGATGTTTTCTCCTTCGGGATCATACTGTGCGAGGTAAGGATATATATTGTATTGATGTTAGATTTATAGTATTTCATCTGTTCCCATATTGAATGGATCAGCTATTGATGGACAGTGAAAAACATTGACTGCGGAAAACACAACAGTGTTTTTTAGGTCAAACGTTATATTTTGTCAACGGATTTTTCATACAAAATTTATCTTTTTCATAGAATACGTCCTAAATGTGGGCACTTTAAAAAATTTTAGCAGGTTAAAACCGTTAAAACCAATGTGAATTTTCAGTTGAAAAAATTGGACTAAGCCCATTTCAAGCATTTTGTATTATAGGTGATTTGCAACAACATTAGTACACCTACACCATTTTTAACACCTATAATATTATTTATTTCAGATAATAGGCCGTGTATGTGCGGATCCGGACGTATTGCCGCGTCGTGGAGACTTCGGAGTGAATGAACCTGCTTTTATTGAGAGGTTCTGCAGGAGGTCCGCTTGCCCCGAACCCTTCTACCGGGTGGCCTTCAGAGCTTGCCATTTGGACCCTGACGCCAGGTATTTTCTTTGTAGTTTTAATAAACTCAAAATTCATTTTATCAAATAGGCTACAATGGGTAAGTACTTTTGCTAGTCAATTTTACAATATTTTTTCTGTTTAAGGCTGCGCTCGTTCGCATAAAAAAACGTGAGATTATACAACACACTATCGTTATTTGGTAAAGTCACTTGTACATACTCGGGTCGGTACATTTTGTACTGAATATCCAAGCCATTTTTTCTATTTCTAATATTTTTGTTATTAAAATAATTAAGGATTAATTATATTTTTAATTTTTTCACCTTGTCAACATCCCTATCATCTGACGTACACGTCTGCAATATCTGACGTGGACAACAAAATGAATATGTGAGCCATACCATATACCATGGCATAATTATGATTTGAAAACCATTTTTTCCACAGGCCACCATTTGAAGTGATGGAGATATGGCTGGAGTCACTAGTGATGCACCTGTCCCGTCCCGGGCCGTTACCGCCGTCACTATTAGAAGATATCCAACGTTACTGCCACCCTCACTGCGGCCCTGACACTCCTGACGCCGCGTGTTACCGACGCACTTGCAGCCAGGACAGTGCTTACAGCTGCAGGCTAGATACTGACAGGTATGTATGGCTTAACGTGAGAGATATATGGTCTAACGTGAGGTATGTATGGTCTAACGTGAGGTATATATGGTCTAACGTAAGGTATATATGGTCAAATATAGAATAGACTCTATCTATCTACTCAGCCTGCATCCACCCACTGCATGGTATAGTCCTCCTCATGGTGACGCCACACCTTCAGATCCTGTGCGAGTCTCATCCAGTTCCTTCCGACATACTTCACTATATCGTCTGACCATCGGGCTGGTGGTCTGCCTCGAGATCTATGAATAGAATATTTATTTTTAATTGATAACATTCATAGGTCGCCGGAAGACGCTGGATGCAGGTCGCTTCCAACCGGTATATATAGAAGTCCAAAGCCTATCTTCAGCAGTGGACGTCCTACGGCTGAGATGATGATGATATAGATAAATACCCAAAATTTTCTGTATCATAGATTTATAGATTAGGATTGACTTCCAGTCACAGTGGCGCCAACTGGCGGATTAAATTATCCTGAAAACCCTCATTGTTTGTCACGATCTGCATTCTGCAGATTGAACGGCTCGATGGATTTCAGCTTGAGAAGTGTAGTCAGGTGTATCAAAATAAAAAAATGATGGTTATTTACTTTCACTTGTCTGTCTGTAATCAAATCTTGCAAGTTTCTTTTCTTATCCACTTCCCGGTTTCTGAATGAGCTGAAATTTTGTATGCATGTATTATATATCGGATGACAATGCAATATTATTATGACATCAACCTGATCTGATGATGAAGCTGGAAGGTGGCTATAGGAACTCCGTAATTAAGCGACGCAACCCCATCGAGTTTGGGCTCATTTGATTTGTCTTGACGAGTACTTTGGTGCTAGATGGTAATAATATTTTTTTTAAATTTCACTTGTTTTTATATCCAAATTACACAGATACAATCAGTTTTTTAATGGCAAGTCCCTGTATATTGTATATATGTTTTCTTCCAGCAACAAGGGCGAGGGCCAGTGTGACGGTGGTAGCGGTTGCCAGTGCGACAGTGAATGCCAGCGACGGTGCCCGTGCGTGCGACGGATGCCCAGCAACGCGGGCAGCGAGGATCTGGCTGAGAACCTGTATGCCGGTGTTGTTAAGGTATATTCATTTTTATTAAATTTTCATGTTTATGGGGCTTGAAGATTTGTCGCATATTTAAATAGTGAGATTTGTAGAAATGACATATTGACAAAAAATGCAAAATAAAGGGTCTTCTAGTAACAATAATATAACTTCAAGGTTTTTGAGCAAAATTGCTGGGTACGATGTCAGCCTAATCTAAATGTATAAAAGTAAAGATTGACTGACTGATCTATCAACGCACAGCTTAAACCACTTGGAATCTAATTTTATAAATGATATTGAATAAATATTGTTATTCCAGAGCAAGTCTAACATCTCGCTGCCGCAGCAGTACATGTGCCGACTGGACAAGTGCGTGTCTGCCTCACACATCTCCGCCCCGCGAGCCACCCTCGCTCCCTCTCGCTCGCACAACGCACTCGCTCTCTCCGGCTACATCCTGCGGGAACACGCCGGGAACATCAACATTACTAAGGTATGTTTGAACTGCAACATATGTATATGTAGGTTGGCCACACAACCTATAAATTGTGATTTGACTCTGACAGTGTAAGTAGGGTAACCTGTTCTGTTGGAGTATAAACCCCAATTATTATTATTATGTCGCTCTTAAACACGGGCTTAGCCCGGGCCTTCTTATAGGCGTACACGGAGACAAAAAAATCCAACGTGCAGAAGCCCTTTTGAGCTTTTAATATAAATGTAATGGGTGACACTTATTGGAGTCTGTCTGTGAGTCCATCCATAGAAAATGGGTTGGATTATTATTATGTTTGTTCCTTCGAGGAATCCTTATTGGATTAGCCGTTAGAGCGCTTTCAAACTAAATCGTATCCAAATCCGTTAATTGACATTCATTAACAGTCTTGTCACGGATTGAAGTAACCATAGTAGTGTGTTTTTTACGAAATCGTCATGACATACTGACCGGAGATAGTGCGGACTCCAAAATCCGAATTTTCAGTAAAAAGAAAACCGATTGACCTTTTCTCCTTTTTCTTAACTACCTCACCTTCTTTCGAATGTTTCTTTCATACTTATATTACTGCTGTCACAGTAATGAAATCAAGATTAGTAACATGACTTGTTTCCCCAGGTGGACGACATAACAGAGTGGTTAGACTCCCCTCCACCGCTCAAAAGGACGCCCCCCTCCCCACACCTCAACAAACTGGAAAACAAGTCTAGAAAACTGGACCCGAACCTACCTTCCTTCCTCCAAAACAAGTCCACGGACAGCCTCGACGTTAAACGCAGGGAACTCTCCGACACTGACTCCTCGGACGATGATATCGATTGCAACTGGTACACCAAAGTCACCAACGCTAAGAAAATGGATCTAGACAAAAACATCCTCACAAATTTCGTCAAAGAAAACATCCTGGCCAAGAAATCCACATACGAAGTCAACGATGTCAAACTCAGAAACCCGGAATGCCTCAAAAACGAAAGGAAAATACCAGAGGAAGATCGCAGAAGATTTAACATTGATTACTTGACCAAAAACTCGGTAATCATGGCCGAGGGTGTCAAAAATATAGCAGAACCCAAGATTGAGAAAGAAAAACCAGGGTTCTTCGCTAAGAAACTACTCTCCCCTAAACTGAGCCGCCTGTTCAAGCCTAATCAAGAAGTAGTGAGAAAAGAAGATGACGACAAATCCAGAAGCAAATTCTTCATCCAACGTCCGGCGTCACCTAACAACAGGTCTTACAGAGTCAGACCAATAGACGACGCTAAGAATATGCAAAAAGATGTCCTGAAAAGTGACCTAAAACTGGCCAGTCTAGGAAAGCCCATGACGCCTACGTTTAGAAGACACAATCCTAATGAGAGACCTGATTTCGCAGACGGGAGATTCAGTTACAGAGATAGAAAGACTAAGTATGAGCCGAAATCTCCGGAGAAGTTCGTGGATGTTGGTAGAAATAGGATAAAAGCGCCTATTTCCTCTGTAGAGAAGAAAATCAGGCAGAACATGACGATTGACACCAAAAAAGAAGCAGACAAGGTAAAGAAACCAAGTATTTCACGTAGTAACTACGTTAGCTTGGCTAACTTGAAGATTAATAACAAGAAGGAACTGGATTCCGAGAAGAGAACAGAAGATCTGAACGATTTGTCTCCAGTTGAAAGGGTAATTTAAAATTGATATTATTTTTTCTTTCAGAATCTTTCGTACTTTCTCAAAATTAGTTTTTTTATAAGAAAGTCTATATTTTTGTTTCTTATTAAATTAATATTACAAAAGTGATTATTTTGATAAATTGTCACATTCCAATATTTGACTTAAATAAATCATATTTATTTTTTAAAAGTACTTAAAAATTCGCAATCAAAATTCCATTAAATTAATCATAAAAATTAAAGTAATTTTTCTAAAAACACGTACAAAGTGACTCCACATTAGTTTTTAAAATGTTAAACTCTTGCCATTTAAAATAATTATTAAATTATACAGTTGTTAAATTGTTTATAATCCAGGGACGGATTAAGGGAGGGGGCTAGGATATATGCTTCGGGGCCGATGGTTGGTCTACTTATAATTATTGTTTGAAATCGTTATTAAACAATTCTTATAAGTTTTTGAAATATGTATGTACTCGTAATCTAATTTCTCTATCAAATATATAACATTTTGCATATTATATGATTCTAATAGCTCACCTAATAATGCGTGGATTGCAGTGCGACCATTTTTCTCACTTAAGTCTATATAACTCTTTGTTACTGGGATATGCTTAAAACAAATTAATGGGCCAAATCTTTATTTGGTCTAAAAAATTTAAGCTTGTAGATCGGAAATTTTAATACTTTTTGTGCATTTTCCTGTGGATTAAAACCACAGATGCAGCTTAGTTTATAATTAAAAGTGTGTCGAAAAAAAAGCAGACGCGACTAAAACGCGCGTTATTATGTGAGAACAAATTTAAATTAACTTTACATATTTATATTATCAATATTGCTTTGTATATTATATTATTTCTATATTATAGAGGTATTAGGTGCACGGTTGTAGTTAGTTTTCTGGACAGAGTGTGGTTATGTGCCTTTGTGACAAGACTGCACGTTACATGACATTTTTAGCGTCAATTTGTCGTAGAAATTGCCAGATTATAGCAATAATTATTCATTTAGTATATTATGGGCTTATTTGCTTACCTGAGACTACCTGAGTTTAATATAACTCAGAAATTATTTAGGAAAAATATTGTCTTTAGAAATTTTGTCAGTATTATAAAAACAAAAATATATTTAAATTTCCATTATATTGAGCCTTGACTTAAGCTTTGGATAATATTAGTACATTTATACAATAAATTAGATTTTGCACTAGTTTTGGGTCATATCGGTTAATTACCTCCAAATTTTCGTCCTTAGTACAGCCCTGTTAGGGTTGGAAAGAGCGTATTTTTTTTAAATGTTAAATAATTGAATCCTTATTTCAAAGCATTTATACAATATATTGCTGTACGTAAAATTTTGTACCATATAGCAAATATACACAGGTTAATATTATGTACGTTTATACCTTTTTATAACAAATACCATAGAATTATAAATATTACAAAAATAAATATGTTTATAACAAGTTATTGTAGTGATATTCAGTTATTACTGTGCCATTTTTCACGGAATTTTGTCCACATCTTATATTTATAAGCTTTTCTTCTATAATTATAAACGGGTTTAAAGATTTTTGTATGGCGAGTGGCACAACTAATGCCCGCCATTTTGTCATATTTTCAAAATGGCGGACAACAGGCATGCCACTAATCTTGTAACCCCTTTCAGCGAAATTTTACATTTTTTGTAAGCTTTGAAAAATGAAATTACGATTTATAGATTAAGATTTTTTTCCATGTTCAACTAAAATTGATTAATTATTAACATTTTTTATTTGGTAGCGTTAAGTTTGGAATATTTTAGTGTGAAAGTTTATTTAGACAGGGTGCCATTTTGTGTGTTAAAAAAGTTGAAAGTCGTTAGTCTGTGCATGGATATGAAAAAAGTATTACTTAACCAGTCGAACTAAAAATAGAACCTTTAAAGAAATAATCGTATCAGTATGGTTTCGCATAACTTTTTTACAGCGAGCGACTCGAAGATCAGTATACTCGCTTTACCACTTTGACTGCGACGATTTTTTTAGTACTATCGCTTAGTGACTGCAATAATCAAAGCATCAATTCACAAAACACGACGTTTTTGTGTGTCAGCACTCAGCACCCGCGATTTACCTCAAAATGTTACTTTTATTTTTAAACATTTATTACAAAACGCGGACTTATGATTGTACCAAAACTAAACCATGTCGGAACGAGTGATATGAGTTAATCTTAGTATTATCGTTAGTGCGGTTCGCGGAAAGTGTCCTATCCATGGGAGAAGTATTTTATATTTCAGGACAAATATTTCAAAACATTTCACACAGCGCGACCTAAGCCCAAGCTAAGCAACTTAATGCTTGTGTTATGGTGGTTAGGATAACGGATTTTTTACACTTATATACTTTTTTTTTTGTAAATACATACTTATAATAGATATTGAACCACCCAGTTTGTACATGCACAGACTAAACTAGAAATAATATGATTTGTGAAGACAATAGGTCGCTCATGTTAGACATTATATATCTGTGATACGTTACGTTGAACGCCGCAATAACTTAGTAGTACGCGTTTACTTTAGTTTTAAGATATTGTAACTAAGTTTTACGCCTTTCGAAACATGTTGTAACTGAGTTTTACGCATTTAATTTAGTTTTAACAGATTATAACTGAATTTTACGCGTTTAGTTTAGTTTTAAAAGATCAAAAACTAAGTTTTACGCGTTTAATTAAGTTTTAAGAGATTCAAAACTAAGTTTTTTAGATTACAACTGAGTTTTACGCGTTTAGTTTAGTTTTAAGAGATTATAACATATTAACCTCATAACAACGAGAATTCCG
The DNA here is from genome assembly GCA_947507615.1 of Hemithea aestivaria. Lineage (NCBI taxonomy): Eukaryota > Metazoa > Arthropoda > Insecta > Lepidoptera > Geometridae > Hemithea > Hemithea aestivaria. The sequence goes on from OX382343.1 coordinate 1,486,238, forward strand.
TCTCTAGCATTCCATGCGTTGGTTTCTCCATTTGTTCTTAAGTACAAATAAATTCAATATATTCGATACTATGGTGATTTTATTTATATTCCTTATAATTCATAAGTGTTCCTTAACATACGACAGACCGCTTAATTAGGCTTCCAAGATGTTTATTATCTATTTGAAGCCGACATCGGGAGTTGTGAGCGGCTGGTCTTAAAAGGGTATTATTCCTATTGGGCCCCACGTTTTTCGTCCCTAGGTGGCAAGTGGGAATAAATTCCCATTGGCCACCGGGTGACGAATGGGAACTTTAGCCATCGCATAAAATCACTGTACATTGCTCCACGGACCGCCATATAGACCTAAATTTCGATTAACAGCAGCACCAACGTCGTCTCGGCCGAGTCCATTTTGCAACTAAAGGGTTCACAAGTGTCGTTCTCAAATATCAGTAGATGCTGAAATTTTGAAAATGCCGCCTAAATTTCTGTAATGAAACTGAGTAACAATATGAAATATGAGCAAAGGTATACGAACGTGTAACAGCATCGCAACTAACGTAATAAAACAAAAGTGAACCGTAAAATATTGTTTATTCAAAAACAAATTCAAAATAGGGTACCGATAAAAGGTATATTTCAGTTTACATTCTATTCTTTCGCTACACACAAATTATAAACACTGAAATGTTGGAGCACAGTTTTCATCAAACTGCCCGTCAAACTAAACAATTAAAAGACCATAATTTACGAAAAATTATTAACTGTTTTATTCTTAACATTTTGGTAAAAGTCTGGCTTATTTATGAAATATATGACTGAAAACCCATTCAATACGATATTATTCAACAAAAAAGATTTAATATTACATTATTATTTAACTTTATCACTATTAAAAAAAAAACTTCTATCACGATTACCGAATAAACATGAGTCATATTCACAACTTGTAAACAATTTTAATTATTTTGTTATTATCAACATATAAAGAATGAGGTCACATACAAGTATCTCAATAAATTATCGTCTCAATACAAATCAATAGCCAGTTGACCTGTGGTATTAATAAAAACTGTGCTCCGATAACAAAACATAATTTATAAAGATCCCTACAAGTATATAGGAATACAAGTAAATAGGAATTGTGCATACAATATTATATTGTCATACATTGGACATAGAGTTACAAATATATAGTTGAAATTGAAAAATAATTCTATAAATGATTATTAAATACAATTATAATTTAAAAAAAAACAATTTTAATATTAACACAGTTACATTAAGTTAATAAATAAATATGTATCCCTTGGCCCTTGGCCACCGTTAAAAAGTAGGTAAGCTTCTATTCCTTTTTTCTATTTGTGCACCTGCTGTCAAACAAAAAATGACTATTACAAAATATTTTTGTAGTCATTGGAAAAGTAAATTTGTGCATAATTTTTATAAAATGTAAATCACAACACTTGCGTATTTAAAGTGTTACAAAAAGGTGAAGTAAGAACTTCAGGTAGTACAAAAAATGACTGTTCTCTAAAATTTGTTCAATAGATTCACCCCAATATTTATATTATAAGGGTACTTCAACTTTTTGCAACAAATTGTATAATTAAATAATGTGCTTATAGAAATGGACGTGATGGATCATTATTGATAAGATTTATACCAATAATAATAACATTAAATTTTATTTTGAGAATTATTGCTCTTATAATTTTAGATTAATTATATAAACTAAGTCATTTACTAAAGTGCTTTACATGTACATATTATATTATAATACTGATTTAAATAGTAAGTAGGTATAGTTAGATATTCAACTAAACATTTTAAGAAACCATTGTTCTATAGAATATCTAAATTACATTATAAGCATATGATTATGCCGAAAGTAAAAAAAAACATTTTTTATTTTATTCTCTATAGTTACTTAGTTATTTGTCTCCATTTCTTGCAAATAAGCAAGCGAAGGGACAAGAAAAAAGCGACAAAGAGGAATAAAATAAAAAACACGACTTTTGCAAAGGCCCTAAAGGCCGCCTGTCAATTGATCGTGGAAAAAACCACCAATAGAATATTCAGTTTTTACGCAATTGGTGGATTTTTACCTCGCTTGCTTCAATGGACTGACAGCTTGGGTCGACAAAACTACCCACATCGTGCATGCATGCAATTAAAATGTAATACACAATACGTCCATCTTGTATGGCTGACTTTAAGACTTGTGCGTTGAATAAAATATGTAAAAATCATGCTTTATTTAAAAAAAAAAAACGTAAGTTATCAGACAATTCAAACCCATGCCTCGTTTACACGAGACAAAGACTCGTGCGAGTCTACTCGCCTGTGAAAGAAGCTCATCAGTCGTTCATTCATTCATTCACTATTATATTTGAGCTTTTTAATTTCTATCAAAGAAAGATGACTTGCCTATAATTAATAGCTTTATCCTGCGATTTCCCCGCTGAGAAAATATTTCAGATGTTATTTTAATATTTGAAAAACTATTATAGAAAATTTCTGCACATCTTTAGTAGTTTTGGCGTGAAAAATAAAAGCTTATATTTATATGATTATTATACCTAAACAACCAAACTTTTGCACTAATGGAAACTGGTAATTTTATCATCTAATTTCAAATAGATTTACTTTGGAATTCAAATACGTGATTTATCTTAGTTCCTAGTGCATTATTAGGGTACCTATAATAGATGACGCATAAAATTTTAATGTAAAACTAGTATCAAAAACTTCGAGTGGTTAAGACCTAGCCTACGGATCAGGTATACGATAATTTAGACATATTACGACTTACACATAGTATCAGACATGTATTTTTCCTTACGACTACATAATTAGGAGCTTTGGACCGAAACCTGATAAACCCATTTTTTTACTTTCCTTGTTCACATACCATAATAGTCATATTCATCACATTTCATATTCTTTGGCCTTTTGCTTCTATAAAAGATGGTTTAAAGCATTTTTATTATAATGTACTAGATGATAACACAATAATTAAATAACTTATTTAGATACTATTTTCATACGTGACCTGTAATCATTAAAATTACGTCCTATGTCTAATTTTGATTCGTTTTGAGTACTTCAAGTGTTAAAATAAGACAAAAAGATGGCTTTGTGTCACAAATTTTTAGAAAATCAATAGTTTCTATAAGTTGTCTGCTGTCAAAGTTATTGTTGTATGTCGTACTCGTAATTTACACTCCGATTTTCAACTACAAAAAAGTTTTTTTTTTTTTATTTTCTAGTTATAAATGCTCTCGTTGCCATTTATTACGATCTCTAATCCACGAGTCATTCACGAGGTAGCTCTACAGATTAGAAACCTACGCTTAATTCCTTCATTAAATAGTTATTATAAGGTTTTGTTCCAAAGCTCGTCTAACTAGTTGACTAATATCTAATCGACGATACAGGCAGTTAAAATGGCCGCCGGACCAGGGTCTCACTGATTGTGGGCGGCGCTAGTCTCTAATGTCCTAATGTGTTTGTACTACAAGCTTATATAGCAAAATGTAGTTCCATTTACGGCCACAACCATTAATATCGAGGTCAGGCTTTTACTGGTTTAGAATTAGATTTAAAAATATTATTGCACATAAATTAATTTTGAATTAGAATTTATGGCAAATGAAAATAATATTAACTAGATGAAATTTATTGAGTACTAGCTGACCCGCGCGCACTTCGTTGCGCGTGAGAGTCAATTAATAAAGCGAATTCGGTGCTGCTATTTTGACTATGATTGTATTTCCATCCCCGCGACTTTGTAAGCGTAAAATAAGGCATGGCTATAATATTTGCTCCCGCTGTGGATAGCGAAGAATATCGGGCTGGATATTTCGATGCAGTTTTGTTCGCTACCGTAGGAACCAATGCTATGTCCTTTCTCAGAGATCACACTATTTAAGTTTAGCGGTTATTGATTTCCATCACAAATTTTCACGCCTCTCCTCAGGAATTAATACTATTTGTGGTCCTTTCCCGGTAACTCTTTAACTTATCTCTATTATAATTTTTCTAAGCTAAATTATAATTATAGGTTACTAATTTCTCACACCATCCTTCCCGCGACTCAAATCAATTCCGTGGTTCCTGAATTTCCATTAAAACTCTGACCCTGAAGGTGGGGGAAGGATCAATACTGAGTCTCCTTAAAAGTTAATTTCTGACATAACAAACTATTCATTAACAGAACCAAAATTCTGAGTACTGGTGAGTTCGCAAAATCTCTTCTTATCGGTCGCCTACGTTACATAAAAAATACGTTGTCCAAATTTTAGCTTAAACGAAGAAGTGGTTACCGATATCCTACACAAACTGCACCCCCTCTTTCCTCCCTCAAAGGTTGATTTCTGGGATAAAAAGTATCCCATATTTTTTTTAAGTCTCAGTCTACCTTTGTATCAAATTTTAACTCAATAGGGTCCTATTTCCTATACAAACTTTGACCCCCTAACGCTTCAATTCGAAGGTAATTTTTGACATAAAACTTTTTATTATTCCTCAACACATCCCCAATAATCTTATTGTGGATTTGTATACAAAAGTTTTTTAGGAATAATAATTCCCGTTCCCGTAAGAATTTCGCAAAATCCCCTCCCCTCTTACGGGTCGTGAAAGTCACATAAAGAACACGCTGTCTAAATTTTAGCGTAAAATATAACTGGTTACTGATTTCCTACTCAAACTTCTACCCCCCTTACTCCCCCGCACCCCTCCCTCTTAAAGTAAATTTCTGTCTAAAATAATATTCAGTGTTCCTAAACAAAACTCAAACCATGATTCCACAAAATTTCACCTGAATTGGTTTAGCGGTTACGGATTTGCATACAAAAGTTTTTCGGGAATAATTCTCGTTTCCGGGGGAATTTCGCAAAATACCTTCATATCGGTTGCTTACGTTACCTAAAGAATACGTTGTCCAAATTTCAGCTAAAACAAAGAAGCGGTTAACGATTTCTTACCCAAACTTGCATCCCCCCTTTATCCCGCCTTTGAGGTTGATTTCTGGGATAAAAATTATCCCATATCATTTTGTAGAACTCAATCTACCTCTCTACCAAATTTCAGCTCAATAAGGCCAGCGGTTCTAAATTTCCTATACAAATTTTGTACCCCCCTTACCCCCTCTTAGAAGTTAAATTTTGTCATAAAAACTATTTAATGTTCCTCAAAACAATCCCAACAATCGTTTTACAAAATTTCAGCTCAATCGGTTCAGCGGTTAAGGATTTGCATACAAAAGTTTTTTAGGAATAATTCCTGTTCCCGCGGAAATTTTGCAAAATTCCTTTATATCGGTCATCTACGTTACATAAAAAATACGCTGTTCAAATTTCAGCTTTAAAAGATGGCCGATTACTGATTTCCTACTCAAACTACTACCCCTCTCTTCCCCCTTCAAGGTTGATTTCTGGGATAAAAAGTATTCCATATCATTTATTTGGATTCAATCTACCACTGTACCAAATTTCAGCTCAATAGGGTCAGCGGTTCTAAATTTTCCATACAAACTTCGACCTCCCTTTACCCCCCCTTAAAAGTTAATTTTCGTCAAAAAAAAAAACAATATTCCTAAACACAATCCAAGCAATCGTTTTACAAAGTTTCAACTCAATCGGTTCAGCGGTTAAGGATTTGCTTACAAACGTCTTTTAGGAATAATTCCCGTTCCCGTGGAAATTTTGCAAAATCCCTTTTTACCGGTCATCTACGTCACATAAAAAACACGCTGTTCAAATTTCAGCGTTAAAAGATGGCCGGTTACTGATTTCCTACTCAAACTTCTAACCCCCCTCTTCCCCCTTCAGGGTTGATTTCTGGAATAAAAAGTATTCCATATCATTTATTTTGACTCAATCTACCTCTGTACCATATTTCAGCTCAATAGGGTCAGCGGTTCTAAATTTTCCATTCAAACGTTGACCCCCCTTTACCCCCCCTTAAAAGTAAATTTCTGAGATAAAAACTATTCAATGTTCCTAAATACAATCCAAACAATCGTTTTACTAAATTTCAGCTCAATCGGTTCAGCGGTTACGGATTTCCATACAAACGTTTTTCGGGAATAATTCCCGTTCCCGGGAGAATTTTACAAAAATCCCTTTTTATAGGTCGCTTACGTTACCTAAATAACACGCTGTCCAAATTTCAGCTAAAACAATGAAGCGGTTAACGATTTCTTTCACAAACTTGCAACCCCCCTTTCCCCCTTTTAAGGTTGATTTCTGGGATAAAAAGTATCCAATATCTTTTTTTAGGACTCAATCTACCTGTGTACCAAATTTCAGCTCAATAGGGTCAGCGGTTCTAAATTTTCCATACAAACTTCGACCCCCCTTTACCCCCCCTTAAAAGTAAATTTCTGACAAAAAAACTATTTCATGTTTCTAATCACAATCCTAACAATAGTTTTACAAAATTTCAGCTCAATCGGTTCAGTGGTTACGGATTTGCATACAAACGTTTTTCGGGAATAATTCCTGTTCCCGAGGGAATTTAGAAAAATCGCTTCTTATTGCACGATGAAGTTTTTTAAAGAATACGCTGTCCAAATTTCAGCTCAATCCGTCCAGCCGTTTGGGCTGTGCGTTGATAGCACGAAAGTGTACGAACGATTTTATATAATAAGAAGATAAGTAAATCTTTAGATAGATATAACTCTTTTATTTAAAAACCGATTTAAATAAAACCAATACTATTTACAAATTAGAGAAATTTGCAACGTTTTAGCGAAAACTGCATACAATTCGGTTGTGCCGTTTTATCACACATAAGTAATAACCTTTTTACAAATTAAGCCTAATAAAACTACTCTGGTAAATTTTCGTTTATGGCCACATCGATAGATGGCGTATTTTTAGTTTGTCGCACTTTTTGCTTTTTGATTTTTTTGAATTGAATTTACTTTATATTCTATTACTTTTACTTCGAAATTTTGATGTAAATTAGGGGCGATGTGTCCGATATAAATGATTATTATTTATTTTATTATTTTATTTTACGTTTCCCTAGGAAAAATTGACAAAATGTTTTACGATCTAGATCGCGCAAGCGACTTTTTCGCGTCGTTTTGTTCATATGCGTATTTTCACAGTTCACCTTAGTAAAGGATCACAATGAATGGGGAGAAATTTCCATTCTTATTATATGTATGGATGGATTTTATTCCATTGGCTTTAACTTTAATAATGGTTTACTGATCTCATAATTCTATTTTAAACATGCCGACGGCCCACCTAATGGTGTGTGGTTACCGTCGCTTATGGATACTTGCAATACCAAGTTACTACGCTGGTTACTTTATTAGTCTCGATTCACTCTTTTTTTTATTCCCACTTTTAATTTAAATTTACAAAAAAACATCGTAAGACTTGTTCGTTTTGAGAAAATAATCATAAAGGTTATTAAAATTGACAAAAAAACTGTGCTTTTTTAAAATCTAATTTTAAACCACTGTAATCTAACAATATAGTCTAAGTTATATATTCGATGAAAATATTACATTCAAAACATGCAGGTGATATGTGCAATTTAATATTTATATTGAGATGTGCTTTTATATCATTCTATATTACTAGTTAGAACCAAAATTTACCTTTTTTGACTTTTTCTTTTATTGTTTGTTCATAACCATACGTTCTGGCTGATTTCTCATAAAATATTACCGGGGGTATTACCGGGGGTTTTTATTATTTATATTTACCGGGGGTAGACTTCCTTTGCAGGAGGTCGTCTAGGTGGGTACCCCAATAGTGCGTTATTCTACCGCCTGAGCAGTGATGTGCAAACATTACTGTGCTCCGGTAGGAGGGCACTGTAGCTAGTGAAATTACTGGGCTAAAGAGTCTTAACATCTTATGACTCTTAAGTAAGAAGCGTTGGTGCAGTGCACCTAGAATTGCACATCATTGTGAAATTCTGGGTAGCACTGTACTGATTATGGGCAGCGTTATCTCTTAACATCAGGAGAGCGTCTTGCTCGTCTTCTTACTTCTCCACATAAAAAAATATATATATATGAAGCAGCGTCTTTCTCAATAGTTCGGCACTTCCATAAATGGCTAGTTAAATCAATCAGGGGAAAACCTAGACGTTTATGACTAACAACTAACGCTAAGAGATGTACTAAGGTGACAGTTGTCGTGGTTTTTTTAGTATTAGCCAGAAGCGATTAGGTCTTGTAGTCTGCTGAATTGACATCGCACATACCTCAGGTCAATTCAGTCTCTGGCAAGTCCAGGTCTATTATAAATAAATACGTATAAAATAAGTGTTCTGAAGGATATTTGCTACAACTTAGGTAAATTTCGGGCCTTGACTATAAATTTAATTTACTAGCTAAAGATATATTGCAATAATAAATGCATAGTTTAAAACATTAAAGCTGCTATTAAAACATAAAAATAGCATTCGTAACTAGATAAGCGCTCAAAATAATAATAAATATCTACAAAAAAATAACTACAAACGCTATGACATTTTAAAATATAACTGCCCATAACTTAACCTTGTGTAAAATGCAGAAAAGAGTTATGAATTTGACTTGTTTCTGATAATAGAACACTTAATTCTTTTCTTTTCTAAGCAACTTCTTGAAAACACTCAGCTTGAGGCGCTTACAGATTTTTCCCACATGTGTGTGCATGTGTTTTTCACATGTCGCTCTTTTTAGGGGTGGTGTGGCTATAATTTAAAATGTCATACTAAATAACTACGTAAACTAATTCAGTCTAACAGTAACAAATAAACTCTACAAAATCACAAACATTCGTATTTATTATCAAATTTTCCGATTGTAAATTCGATCCCAATGTTCGAAAAACGAAGAAAATACACTTTGCTAGTAATTTTTATAACCACATAAGATTTAAACACAAAAAAGTTAAATAACAGTGACAAATAATAAGAAGAGTTTAATGTATTAAACTCGAGAAAAACTATTAATAACTAAAATTATACACGTCAGAATTAGTAACCTAAGTATTATTGTACTTTTCGTAAACATAATGAGTACCTACCATATGAATATTAATAAAAATAACTTTAATAAAATTTCAAGAAAGTTCAAAAGTTATAAACCCTATGTTCGTTTAGATTGTTCCAGTTACTCGACCAAGTTACTAGCACAGTGTATATCCAACGTTGCTGTTCCAAAGCAGATTCAATTCAGACATTACCCGAGTTCCTTTTAGCACCATCTTACGATTACCGAAAATTATTTAATTACAATTGATACTAAGACAACTTAAAAAAAGTCACTTTTGAGACTAGTCACTAGGGTTTGGAGTGTGATATATAAAATATTAATATTTTAGATAACAATAAAAATATAAAATAAAATACACACACTAGAAAAAAATCTTTTAAACGTGATCTAGAAAAATGATATTATAAATACGACACGGCTGTACTCACGACTCACGTTTAATATATTTGTTGAGATACGATACGACTACTGCAGGCGTGAACTCCTGATGGACATCGTAATTGTCCGAAACCGTGGTTGAGACGTATCTCAACAAATAGTCAACGTGAGTACAGCCGTGTCGTATTTATAATACATAATATGGATAACACTCAAGATAGTGTCCAAAATAGTAAGAAAAATGTCTAACGCTGTAGACAATATGTACTAGAATAACAATTATAGAAAATACTGATTTTTCATTCCAGTAATTTTGTAATTTTTCTACGTTCGTTTACGCTAGGAAAATATACTGGAATGACAAATATCACGGAACAAATTCCGTTCGTTTCCGTGTTTGCATTCGTGTACATTTTGAGCGCTAGAGTTCAATGAAATAATGCCCAATATTTTTTCTATAAATATAGGCTTTATATAATTTAAAATATTATATATAAATTGCGCGATTAAAATGATTAGAAAACTTTTGTGTCTCGCGTTCAAAAGTATAAAAAAATCATTAAAATACATTATAATAAATCATAATTAAATATACAATAAATATTATTATAGCTAATAAATCTTTAAAACTAAATATTTTTTTTTAAACATTACATAATTTCACACTCCCATTAAATGAGATCGAAATCTATTTAAAAATAATATTTATCTAATATAATGATTATATTATTTTTAATACAACCTTTGCCCCCGTTGAAAAGACGCATGTAACATTTTTTCAATTTAAAAACAACTTTTTGTACTAGGTATACATGTTATGTATAAGAAATAATATTCACAAAGTATTTTTTCCTTGCGACGCATCTGTGTTGGTTAGTCCTATGTTAGATACGCCTTTTCAACTATCGAGAGCAGAATATAGTGCCATGTACTATCTAGTTTAGTTCCAGTAAGTACATTCTATATTTATTTCTAGTGAGTAATTAGAAATTTGGCACGTTTATTCGATATTTTGGGGCTAATTTGCTAAAAAGTTGGTATTAATTTTACAATAGTTATTGATAGTTAGGCCTCAATAATATTGAGAATATTCGATTAATTCTGCTAAATGAAGCACTGCCGCCTCGATTGGGCGACTCAGCAATACAAAAAGGTGTAGTAGATACACGCTAAATAAGACAGATAATGAATACGTACTCAGATAATTTTAAGATTCGCAAGAAAGTTCCATGTCATTCAAAAGTCGATTCGATATATCCTGATGTTGATCAACTGATTTATTTTGATACAAAATAAATCAACCGATCGTTTAATTTGCATATGAGTCGAATCCCCAATGGCGAAATCCATTTTTCGACAAATTACAAGACAACAAAATTAACCCACAGAAGCGCTGCTACACTTTTTTATAAGACCGTGTAAGATGATATATGTAGATGGGACAGTTTTAGCGCGGCGGTGAAGCGGCGGCGATCCGTTGCCTAAGTCGGGCGAACTTGCCATGAACCAGACGCAGCTGAGCTCGCAGCTTCGAGGACAGCTCGCGTTGGAGCGCTTGCACCTCCACCAGCTCGCGCCGGAGTTGCTGGTAGTCGGAGCGGACCTACGAGAGGAACGTCTTAGACAGTGCTGTTGACTCACTCTGTGAGAGCGAACCGATTGCAATGACTTCAAATAGGTAGTACTAGCTGGTAACCAATCGTATCCAACATGTATGTATTCCAATTTGATATTGAGTCTGTGTTCTTTTTTATGATATCAAGGATTTATGCATTTCTCTTAATTCCAGGGCAGTATATTTGTTAAAGTTTTGGAATCATTTTTGGGACGTTAAAAAAAGATGGTTTCGAAGATGGAATAAGACAGAATCAGGAATAAAATTGTGTTCGAAATTCAGCAGAAGAAAAATAGCTTCTTTCCTGAATATTCTAATCGATTTCCTTTAATAATTCCTGTAATATAAATTTAAAAAATGCTAGATTAAAGTAGTATTGCAATCGGCTCGTAGCACAGAGTAGAATGTTTGATGAAGCAAAAATATTAATTTCAGCTTCACCAAAAGCAAACATGAGCAAAAGTCTAGAATGGTCATGAGCATGGTCAAACCATTGAAGTATTCATATGAAACACGTACATCAACCCTGGAGAAACGAAATCTATGACATTTGAAACATATGTTATGTGCAGAAAAAGGTTATATCTGCACAGTCTACGAAACACAACAATGACATTCCAAATTGTTAAGACTAGCACAATTTTAACAAGAACCTCTTATTTAGGTAAGTAAAAGGAGTGTATTTTTACACAATATGTAAAAATTAGGAAAAACATTATAGCATGTTCCTGATATTCTAGGATTTCTATTGTAAGTATGAATCATATTTTTTTAAATGAATTTTTAATATATTAATGAATAAAAGAAGGAAACAAAGTATTATAGTATCTTACCAGTTAAGTTCCAAAAAACATGGACCGTCTTAATAATTTAAAATGCCATTGTACAAAGTCAATTTTCAATATTTTTAACACATTATACCTGCAAAGTATATAAGAAGCCCTATATAATATATAAACCTATTTAAGCGTTACCAATGGGCCCCGTTTCGTAGGGTTTTTAGGGCTTAAACTCCGTAGGTGTGTCGTTCAAGCCGCATTAGCTACGAGTATGTAAGCATGATCATTAAAGATTGTCATTTTTCTATTGAACAATATTAATGTGACAAATAGATATGTGTTACTATAATATATAATACTTGCATTCTGGGCACACATTAATGTGGTTTGTAGTACTTTTCTGTAGGTCGACGTGTGGCCGATCTGTAGTTAATACAAATGTTTACAGCTATAGGTGAAGTATCGTGCCTTTTTTTTTCTTATAAAGGTATAAATACTGATAATACATAATGTTTACTTCACATGATTATATTATGCTTTTAGTTACTTTTACCTGTCCTTTGTACGTCTGTCTGTAATCAAATTTGCAAGTTAAATTTGACCCACTTCCAGGATTCCGACTGAGCTGAAATTTTGCATGCATGTATAAATCCGATGACAATGCAATATTATTATAACATGGAGCTGACCTGACGATGGAGCTGGAAGGTGGGCATAGGAACTCAGTATAATTAAACGAGGCAACCCCATCGAGGTTGGGCTCAAGTGATTCGTCTTAACGAATACTGCTAGATGGTGATAATAAAAGCTTGTTTTAAAAAGTTTTTTTTAAATTTCACTTGTTAGATAAATAATTTTATTTAAAGTTATGTTTCTACTTTATAAATATTATGTCGAGAGTTAAAATATGTAAGTACTTTCTTATTTAAGTAGTTACACATTGTTTACATAACTACGAGTACAATATAAGAAAATATACTATCATAGAAAAATGACAAGCTATAATACACAGACTTTTTTATTAATTTATATGATAGTTGTATTTTAGTATCGTTATTCTGACCTTTCACGTCAGCACTACAAGTACTCGCTGAAAACATAACAAATATATCATAATACTTTTAATTACATATATAGGTGGTATTAAAATAAAAAATAGCCATAAGTTGGGGGAGCATTTTCACTAATTATATGTATATAGACAAGACAATACACTATAGGTATTATGTTAGTATGTGGCATTCAAACAAAAGTAACTGGAAAGGGTACAAGGTAAGGGTAAAGTACCCCCTGTACTTAGCATTTTCACTAATTATGGATATGCTACATGGCAATAACATACTTTGTGAGTATATTTTGTAGGCATTATGCCAACTTTTTCGCATAATGTTAGTCATATAAATACGTAATCGTACTATTCTATTTATAAAAGCAGAATTACTAGCTACATATTGTATGTTCAGAGGATAATATGAAATAATAATATATTTGTAGGGAGAATATTTTACGTATCATATCAGCATACTTCAAAAATAAAGACTGTTATTGTTACTAAGATAACAATCGTCTTATGTATGAGCAAGTCAGATAATAATAAACCAATGCAAATACCAAAAATATTATTTTAAAAAACCTGTTTTTTACTAGAAATAGCTTTCGTCTTGGTTTTTTGCTGGATACTAGCAATAATTTAGACTAAGCTCAGTATATTTAGTAGTGTCCTCGCCCTCAAATGAACTTTTTTCGAGGAAAAGTGTTTAAATTTAAAAATGGCTGAGAAGACGCCATTTATTTCGAATTCGTAGTTAAGAGGGCGAAGACACGACCTATGTATAAATTGAATATTATGTGCGAAAATTCGGGTAGTTCCCGTTCGTTCACACCCCGTCGTTCACACTGTTAACCAAAAGGGAAAAAACGTTACAGTGTGGACCAACGCTACTTTTTATTTCCACTCCTACCTATATCTCAATTGAACTAGATTTTTAGCTGTGGTGTTTAGTAAAGATGCTATAAATCGCCAACAGTGATGACGACTGGGTATTACTGATCGTGAACGGATCAGAAAAAAGTAGCGTTCGTCAACACTGACCGAGCGAAACGTTTTTTCCCGTTCGGTAACAGTGTTAACGAAAGGGAACTACCCGACGTTTCCATTCGCACTTTACGATGCGGCCACGAAGTTAGTCGCAATATTTCAATTCGTCGAATTTACTATTTGAATTTTTTTCTCCGTAAAGCTCTGATAATATAATATGTTTAAATATTTAAAGAATTTCCAGTTCCTGAGACATTTTCAAAACGTAAATTCTAATAAAATATATAAAGTAATTATATTTCATAATCGTCAAATTATTATCGTGCGAGCATGAGAGTCTACGTGAGGACGAAGTTAATACACCCAAACTTCATAACATGGGGCCGTCTATCACATTACCAATGACACATGTCTCTGATGTAACAGATTGTTTCTTCCTGACTCATCCAAATTAGTATACATTTACATTGTACGTATACTGTGACTCTGTAGAGTTGTAGCTAATTAGATATGTATAGAGAATAGAGAAGTTTCCTTTGTTCACTTATCAGGACTTCTTTGAATTGTTTACGTAAATAATATATGAAGTAAATTAGTGAGTGATTCACAGCCAATGCCAGGCCCTAATTGAGAAACTTGGAAAATAGGGAGGAGTGTTATTTAGGTTCCCTAGATTTGTACCTATTAGGGAAAAGTTTACAGTAATTCACAGAGCTTAATATAGGGTTGCCATCCTCTCTAATTTACTAATATTATAAACGTTAAAGTTTGTAAGAATGGATGTCTGGATGTGTGTTTGTTACTCTTTCACGCTTAAACGGGTGGACCGATTGAGCTGTAATTTGGTATACAGATAGCTTAGACCCTAGAATAACACATAGGCTTTATAAAAGCGGGTAAAACTGCTGGGCGCAGCTAGTAACAAATAAACTTTAAAAAAACTGAGAATACCTACTTTTAATAAAAATAATAATCATAATATTACCAGAATCATAGATTCACGTGAAAAAAAAATGTGAGAGTATAATTGGGAATTCTTGAGTGACCCACCTTTAGGATGGGACTCAAGAAGATTTTTTTAAAAACCTTTATAATCATTGCATATTTTGTGAGTGATTTTGATGACCCTTTAGCCTTATTTTAAAGCATTATAACAAATTATTATTTTAATATAGATTTTGGATTTCATATAGATTTAATAACTTGAGTAAATAAGTAAAGATGCAGTTAACAGCATACCTCAGAGACGGATTTGAGCAGGTTCATGACACAAACATCCTGTGTGTCGATGGGCTCTACTAGCTCCTTTTCCACATTGTCCATCTTCCACTCCATCAGGTCCAGCTGTTCGTCTGTCCGTTTCACCTGCTCACCAAACTCTTTGCGTGTATAACAAATTATGGATATACTAATAAAGATTAAGCAGCAGTTACCGCTCAATATGAGGCGTACTGTCGGCTTGCTTGCCCATCATTTTATATTAAAAAAGAAAACTAGTTATAATTATTTTAGACAAGCATTCAATGCTGTTGTAGTGGAAGTAGATAATTCTCGTTTTTTCATAATTAAAAAAAGATCTCATGTATCTGTATGCCAAAATTTAATCTGATCCATACACTGGATGGATCTGTGCTTTATTAGAGTATTGAGTCAGTCAAAGAATCAGTTTTAAATTAGATTTAATTTTTTTATAATGAAGTGCGATTTTATGATTCACTTTTAATTTACTACACACAGGTGCAAATAACAGCAAATTCATGAATTGAGGTAGTACTATAACTTTGTATAATTTATTCCTCAAGCAGTGTTATGTTAATTTCATTAAGAACAAATAAGGAAAATAAATCTCAGCATTCCTTTTATGTCGACGGCAGAAATGTAGGTCTCGTTTACGATCTAGCTAAGTCATTTGGAGCTTCAAAATGAACTCTGGGACTTTATAAAATAAACTCTGCATGGAATCCAATGGCATTTACACAAATATCCAGCACTTTCTGCCCATTCCTGCCCCTGCTGTAGAACAGTTTATTATTTATAGGAAGCGGCTAGCTGACCTACATTTCAGCCCCGCTTAGAACTCTACAATAATCTCAATAAAATTTAACTAAACAACACGGTTTACTCACAGTCTCCTCCAAATCTTCCATTGTCATTTCCTTTTCAGTCATGTCGCCACGAAACTAAGCAATTTTTATTCAAGAAATTGTTTAAAATATATCAAAATGAAGATACCAAACGACCAATTTTATTTTCCAAAATTCGGGAATATAATTAATTCACTTTACTTGTCAAAATCACTTGATGTGTCAAATCGACAGTCAAAGTGACATATTTAAAGGATGACGTTGACAGATGTATGAGATATACTGTCATTCGCACAGCAAAAGCAAGGTTCGCAAACTAATTCACATGGGAATTGTTCGTCGGCGCCGCAAAACGTAAGCCTAGTTCTGCGCAGAAATTTCTGTCATTACTGTCATTTTCGTATTCAGGGACAACAATTTGCGACACCTCTTTTCACGCCCTCTTGCGGAACAATTTGGGATTAAAAGCGCCATACTTCGAGGCTCGCAGCAATGCGTTTTGGAATTACACCTACGATCTTTTGTTGCAAATTGAAAGCGACTGCCATAGATGATATATATACACATTCCCCATAGAACCTCAGATCAAAGAACTCTATGGATAAGTACCTAGCTTCAAAAAGTTCGTACACAGAGTGCTTTTCACGAAAGGAGTCCTTTTCTAGGGACGCCATTATCGCACATTTTAAAAATTAAAATATCTATAACATATTAACTCTTTATAATTTCTTATAATATTTAATTACTTATTTAAATACCTAATTTACATTATTTAAAATATGACGAGATTAATTTGTGTATGTATTGTAAATTATTCACGTTTAAATGGCCGAACCAATATGTGACTGCAATTTTAATAACGTAAACTGTAAACGATAATAAAACAAGAAATGTATCAAAATAATATTTAATAAATGTATTATGTTACATCTTATAATTATAATTATAATGTCATAACACCCTTTATATCTTAACATCGTATAAAAATACAAAAGTGCGAATGAATTTCTGGTTGTTTGGTAGGCTGGACTGATTGGACTGAAAAAATTCGGCCGTAATGGGAGACAATGGCACTGCGTTTTTACGTAACTTTACATTGGTAGATAGTCTAATAAATGAGGAATCAGCAAAGTGCATTGAACATAGTGGGCGTTTTATATTTTCTTTTATATTTTCCTCGCCGACGATGTCTAACCACTTTCTTTTTAGAGATTTGTCAGCTGAAAATCTGTAAAAATTAAAGATCGTATTTTATAAGTGTTGCGACAACAGGTTGTATGTATGTATATATGTGTGATATAATATATACTTACCTTAATATAATACTACATACCTACCTGACAGACCTGATGAAAACATGATTATCGAATGATCACGGACTATCGACATTTCACATCACTATTCAATTTATAAACAAACACTACCGATTAAACTAAGAAAATACACACTTTCTAGACATAAAGACTAGAATTATATATCTGATTAGGGATATTTAACATATAAACTACGCAAGAAATTCATTAATTATTAAAATCATTCTACAAATAGAAAAACAATATTTACTAACCTATGAAAAAATAATTTTGGATTATTTTGGGATTTTTACACCGCATTGTTTAATACTGCATGTAGTCATTTTTGCATTTTATTAGTTAAAGAAAACGTTTTATTTTATTTATTACTTTAAGCGACGATTTCCATTAAAAATCTACTTTTTTTCATTGAAAATATGTCACTGACACTTCAATTACTTTCAATTTGTAAACAGATGAAGAATTTTGTCTATAGATTCGTGCCACGCTTTGTAAGGCTCTTTTTATAGGGAAACTTAAGAAACCACAAATCTATACTTTTTACTTTTATATCTATGGGTAGCCTCTTTAGAGTTTTAAAAATAAAAACCGATTGACGTAACTTTGTATGGGATGTTCTATTTATTCGCCTAAAGTTTTTAACCCCCAACGCAAAAACGACGGGGTGTTATAAGTTTAACGTATTTATCTGTCTGTGTGTGTATGTATCTATCTGTGACATCGCAGCCAAGAGGATTAACGGAAGTTTATTTTTTATTGAAAGATGAATTAGTCGGAAATATTATTAGCTATGTTTGGTGGAAATTGGACATACAATCGCCGCTACGAAAAGGCGTATTACATATTATATTTTTCATTACTCTCGCAAAATGGGTATCATATAAAAGGGCTTGACTAGTAGAATACTACACATTATGATACATTTCAAATCCAAGATGGCCGCCACTACAAAATTACGAATTGCATATTATTACTGATACACTGCACTGTACTGATTATGGGCAGCCGTTATCTCTTAACATCAGGAGAGCGCCTTGCTCGTCTTCTACTTCATCACATAAAAAAATATATATTTAAAGCATAGTTTTAAGAATGTATTCTGTGAATCGTATTAAGATTTTCACAAAAAAGAGAAAAAACAACAATAAATTGTGGGGGTTAGGAAGTTTAAACATCCATTACAATAAGTGCGCGAGCAGCTTGCTGCGAGCGCCGAGAATTTTTTTTAAATCTTTACCATGAAATATGTGCAAAATTCGTAACTCTACAATGCTTCTGGGGGGCCTTGGCCCCCTGCCCCCCCCCCCTAAATCCGCCTATGGATACTTACATATATGAGCATTACAACTTCGAAAAAATAAGTAAAATTTTTAGAACATACTGTAAGGGAAATTTGATGAAATGTCAAATGTGGCCTTTTAGGGTCACAAGTCACAACTCACTTAACCCACCCGGCAGGCCACTCCGCACCGCCTTATCACACGGCGTCCACGCGTTGACGACGGGTGGACCCAGCGCAATTGACGAGTGTACGCCGCGTGATACAAAAATACAAATCCTTTATTCGCCTACATGTTTACAGATCTTATTGTTTAATAATAATAAGTACTCCATGTCTCACCGTCAAGCATGTAATTAAATACCTATTATATTCTTAAAATAACAACTTAAAATAATATTAACAAAAGAAAAATTCACATTCAGAACATTTAAGATTGTTGGTTTTACAAATTTTAAATTTAAATGTAAATATTAGCAATTAATAAGTTCAAATACGATGAACGTGATTCGCGGGTAGCGCGTGGTCAACTCGGGACCAACGCAGGGCAAGCATGCGAGCAGCGAGTTGTCACCAAGTGGTCCACCCGCATCCGCGCGCGGACACTTTGCGACCGAGGCGATCCGGTACGTTGGTCTCCCCCCAGGGGGGAGAGGTGAGAGAATGGGGTTTTCCCTTCACCCAGGCGGCATTGGGGGCCGCTGGAGCGTCAGCCGAGTAAAATGTCGGGCGCGTCACAGCGGCCGCTTCGGGTTGTTCACCGGGCTCTGTCTTCATCCTCCCATGGGGGGAGAATGTCGCGCGGCAGTGCGCGCGGCTGGGGCGCCTCAGGTGGGCGGGCATGATGCGGCGCGATGTTGTGTAAGTGGGAGTGTGGTCCGTTGTCAGCGCAGTCGAACATTCGACGCGCGAGCCGGGCCACAAAAACTCCCACCTGCGGAACCCCTTTGTCCCTGGCGATCCAGCGGCGTTACGGAGTTGATGTAGTGAGCGCATGCCCAATACAAATCCATATAAAGAATACTAACCGCACGTGGCGAGGCGGTGCCGGGTGGCTCGAGTGAGTTGTGACCCATAGACTGACCCGACTATAGGTTACCAAATTGCCGCTAAATTGCTAAAGGCGCTAGTGAGCTGGAGCGATTGCGACGCAATGCGATGGGCTCCAAGAATACCAATTTTTTTGACAGCAATGCACTGCCTCCAACTTGCTCGGCGCTCGTTTTGCTTGCGGCTTGCAAATTGTTGAATTGACCAGAATTTAGGGCCTTTTCGCAAATGTGCAGAACTACAGTTGCAGCAGAAAGCAAACGAAAAAAAAAAATCAATTTTGAATTTTAGGCGCGAAACAGGAATTTGATAAGTTGGTAAAAAACTTGAAATTGCAGTTTGCTGTGAATTGTAAAACACCTGAAAGATTTCTTTCCATAAGGAGCATTAGGTAAGCAATAAAACAATTAATTATAATCATATATACATTTATTATTTATAAAGAAACATGTAAGAGATGATACATGAGAATGTATGAAACATTAAATTTATTACAGAACACAGAATTTATCTGTTCTATTTCAAACCTTACAGGTTCCACCTACTTATAATAATAATTAGTTACACAGGCAGTGTTCACAGGAATATGATTTTTGGTTTTTATTTTTCAAATATATATTTTTGGTATCACTAAAAACTGATCATTTTACAATTTACAAGAAATATCATAACATCTAAGCTGCATTTTTATTCATCTACATACTTACAAAAAATATCCATGTGACCACCGCCGCATATTTTTGTAATTTTTTTATTTTTCTTTATAAAATGTAGCATTAAATTAATTTGACACTTCTAATTACTAAAAAGCCAATTATAAATGAGTTTGATGCGCCAAATTTTACAATTAATTAAAAAACTAAGGGATGAAAATTTTAACGTCCCTGTTTACGCCGAAAAAATTACGCGATGGCAAGTTTTTATTGTATTTATTTCGATTTGATGTCTTAACACTAACTTTTTTTTATAATAATTCATTGATACTTTATTGTTGAAAAGCTTTATACATAAGAAAATACTATACATAATATAATATAGGTAAATATTATGAATGTCTTTATGAGATAAAAAAAATTTATGAATGTGAACGACCGAAAAAAATATAGGTAGCTTGTCACTATCTTATATGTACACCAAATTGGTGTTAGCTTGTCTATTTCTCGCAATAATAAAATATTATGTGTGAATAGGTCTCATTCTACACATTTTAATTCGTTAAATCAGTTTAAACATAAATTCATTGCACTTATTATGTAATATCGATACAATATATTAAAATAATAAGAAATCTAATACTTGCCAGATAAAAAAAATTATAGTATAATGTTTTTAATTAAATACTTATTGAAATACAGGGCAAGTTGAAAATAAATAAGCAATATAAATTTTCATACATTTTTACTATAAGTACAGAGTTAACTAAAATTTTAGAAGAAATCGTCAACAGTATGTTGTTTCACAACAAAAATTGAAAACACATTTATAAACGACCATAATAAATTCCGAATTCATTATAATTTGAAAAAAAAAAACTGACTATTCATTACATTAAGGCAGCAGAATTAAACCAATATTAAATTGCATCTGAAAGCTTAACAAAACATTCCTGGCATCTATGAGAACAAACCGCAATTTGGAAAAGATTGGTTGAACTTACAAATGAATATAAATTATACATCTATTGCACGCAAAACTCCGTTAAAAGGAATTCCTAAGAAGTTAAAATCTTTAGTCAAACAAACATTTAAATAAACATTACATATTAATAATATTTGTACAGATAATAATAAAATTCGACAGTTTTCGTATACACGACTCCACAGAAATCTTAAAGTTATTGTATTAGACGAGCACATGCGTGGTTTTATACTTTATACGATGTATACAATATACTTGCGACTGCATTCGTTGCGAAATCCTTCCTTGTGGATATCCATTTCACAATATTTGTGTGCCACATTTCAACACAATTGTTCAACTGTTCGCTTAGTGTAAATAGATCAATCAGGCACGCATTTGTATTGTATACCAACACAACCATAAATTAAAATAATAAAAATACTCCGCGATCGGATCGGTCAGTTGCAATAAAGTCACAACTTGCAGTCCCACCAAGTTTACTTACAAATTACTGAGTAATACTAGTGTGACACAAGTGTGCCTTTGCCATTTCTATTGATTTATTATTAAGATTTCTGTGCACGTTAGTTATGAATGCTCGAAACCCACCGGCGAGAAAAAAAAAACATAATATAATACAAGAACACATACAATTTACAACTTATGAAGGGTCTTATCGTTCTAGGTAAAATGATAACGCAAACATACCGAAACTTTAAATATCTATATTATAATCACTTTATAATATTTGCAAACATCAAGTAATTTATTTTTGATTTTCAATTTATTTTATTTATAAAAATCAATGGTTTAAAACATGGTCAAAGCATGGGCATAGTGCGTTTCCAATAACAAATTAAGACGCTTTGCAAAGCTAGTATTGCAGCAACAGGCTGTTTTATATATCAATAGCTAAGTACATCGAACAGGTATTAAATTGACAAACTGTGCCAATGAAAGTTTTGTCGAAAGTTTGCGCCACTACTTGGCGCCACTTTGACAGGGAGGTCCACCCCATTATGCGCGCTGTCAAAACCTTCTTTAGTCTCTGCACAGTTCTAGTTTGTCTATGATTTCAGTAGGTGTCTGGACCTGAGGTCACAGTGCTGCCTCCTGGTAGCTGTTCATAAAACCCTCATTGGAGTTCGGCAGCGGTCATAGATATTAAAGGGGAAAGTTAATTTTATTAGTCGAGACATATGGCGTAGGTATTCTATTGATAGTTTTAGAAAAATATTTTTTAAAACCAACCGTTTCGGCTCAGTTACATGCGCCGTGGTCATGAGATGACTAAACAGAAATCAGAAAATCTTTATTTGACCAACATGGTTTAAAAAAAAATCTTAAATAATTTGATATTTAGTTCAAAATGTTTCTGCCCACAAATGTTTTTATTAAACTGCCTACGCGATAAGTCCCGACTAATAAAAGTAACAACATTTTAAATCGCGAAACTTTAGTGTATTATTACTCGTATATTGCCAATCCCATTTGTTGTAATAGTTGGTGCGTCTGTAAAGCGACTAAAAATATCTAGTTTGCGAGATCGGTGGGTTTAGAGCTTTACTTAAAAAAAGATAATGATTAATATGAAAATTGAAACAATTAAAATTAAACATCGGCTTATGCACTAAGCATACAAGATCATTCAGTTGCTTACAACTTATACTTTATCACAGATCCTATATAACTAAGGACAGAGCAAACATTTGCTAAAATCATGTAACCAGAATAACTGTGTCATCAATAACGAAAAATGGCTTACCTTGTCAGTTGTTACGATTCAAATATATGATTATACACACACAAGTAAATAACATTATCTTTAGTAAAAGTAAAAACAAGTTCAAATAAATGAATATAAAAGGATGCTATTTATATTAACTGCAGTTTTGTCATTATAGTTACCGTTACGTTAAAAAATCAAACGGGATAAGCACCTTAAAATACAAAAATTCAATGAATCACTATTAGTCATTAGTTATTTCAAATAATTTATTTCAACATACCATAGTTAAACATTATTATGTAATGTAACCCTACAGCCATATTGTATGTCTGCTCTGTCGCCAGTTACACAAGATCTGTACATTACACTAAATATATTATTATCATATCATTGCCAAGAACTTGCCTACATTCCAACGGCTATCACTGTCGCTTACGACGTTCTTTACACTCACTTTTTCCACTTACAAAATTTATCAGAGGTGTGAATTTCTCCAAAACATTGGCCCATTCGGTTAAAATTCGTCAAGATTGAAGCCACCTTTTTGGTGTAAACTTTAAGACATAGCCTAATCAACCTTTATGGTTTTAATTTCTTCAATACAAACTTACACCCCTATTCAATTAGGGTTACCACGTTGAAAAAACTTTTCAACATTTTCTAAAAAAAATCTTCAAGGCATGTTTGCCTAGTCAATGTCAACACTAGGGTTGCCACGTAGAGAAATTTCCCGAATCCTTTACCATGTACGTCGCATATCCAAGTCCATAATTGACTAAGTCCGAGACCCGTTAAGGAGCACCCCTATTTGCCGCCAACCAATGGTCCCGAACGTAAATAAAGAGAGACAGAGGAACTATATTGGGGTCCGCGGTACGCGCTAAACTACTTATAAACTATTTATAAATAAAACGAGTAAAAACGCCGACACGTAAGTTGAAACAAAAGCGTGCGCGTGCGCAGTTCTGCAGCTAAGTACCACATTCATTGGTATCACTAATAGCGATAAGACTGCCTATTGTATACACTTAGATTATTAGAAGACACAATCTTTAAGGTTTTCTGTATATTTTGTGGTGTTTCTTATCATTCACATCTGAGACGCGAAATTTTTTAATGGGTGTTTTCTTTTATCTTTTTCAACTTATGTGTCGTGCATTTAGTTTGTCCGGGTATGTAACACCCGCAAATAAAGTCCAAATAAAAGGAGAATTAATGCTTGTTCATTTAGTCTCCTCGTCGTCGAAGGATTGCTCGCTAACTGACACCGCGTCGTAGGATAGCGCCTCTTTCAGCGGCTCCACGCAATTCTTTGGAATAACTGTACCTGTGGGTTAAAAAGTTACGTTTTATTTAAGAACCTCGTCTTTGCGTGCGCCTCTCTAGCTCGCACCATATGAGGAATTCTGAAATAAGAATTCGTGGAATTGACTTTGTGATTTTTTTCGTGGAGATGCTTTGCATAATATTTTTAAGTATTTGTTATTCCCATTTAATATTTTAAAAATGGCGAAGGTTTTCTAAAATACAATAGGGATGTTGACACATATTACGAATTCATATAAAGACAGTATTTAAAAACCTACAATCACATTTTAAGGATCTATTTACAAGCCAAAATTGAATAAAATCAATTTTAATTTCAATAATTTTTACTTATTATTACGCGAATGCGAACGCCAATCAGGGCGCGTGACATCACACCACTGGCCTGTACTTACGCTTCCTAAGCAATGTTCCTGATTTCGACACATTTTAATTATAAATTACTTAAAAACTACTGAACCGATTTTGATGCAACTTATACTGTGCTCTAAGTTGGTCTAAATTTAAGCAAAAAAGTCAATAACCAAAATGGATCTTATATTTTCAGAGAGACATTTTAGTTATTGACTTTATTTTTGGCTTAAATATTGACCAACTAAAGGCACAGTATAAGTTACATCAAAATCGGTTCAGTGGTTTTTAAGTTATGTATAATTAAAATGTGTCGAAATCAGGAACATTGCTTAGGAAGCGTAAGTACAGGCCAGTGGTGTGACGTCACGCGCTGTCAGATGACTGTTCGGAACGTTTTAGCCAGAATTCAAAAAATCAATTTTATTTACGTATTTTTATATTGAAATATCATATAATTTTTCATAAAAATATGATATTCGTGTGTGAAATGGCTCTATCTATCATATAAAATCAATTCCAAAAAATTAGTCAACATCCCTATTGTCTTCGTTTCATTACATATTATTTATTTATTTATATAATTAGTGCGGCCTTAGCCAATTACACCAATTATCAATGTGATCAAATTACAATTATTATACAATTACTACAAAAAATTGATTATTAATGTCAAGAATTAAAATTAAATAAAAATTACAAACATGTCAAAAGAATAAAGATAAAAATTACAAACAATATTTAAAAAGAGATAATTATAAAATATCATTACCAATACCAAGAAAAATATATGCAATAGACACGATACAATAGATGAAACCACATATCCGTCTTTCTCGCAAAACTTCAAACATTCAGACAAAATAACCTTCCACACATCATTGAATAAATCACACCTTGGGCTTTCACACAGAAGAGTGTTAAACACAGTGAGAACTCTTGGGATGGGTGACTTTGAGCGTGACACAGTCCGGCACAAAGGTACAGCAAACAGTCTATGTTTTCTAAGCGACAAGTAGTTGCCAGGAACATAGAACCTACACAGCTCTCCATTAAGTTCAGGAGCGTCAATATCACCCCTCAAGATCTTACACATAGTCAGTAGTTGATCATATAACCTTCTCACCTGTAGAGAGTTATATCCAAGGGCTCCTAGCAAAAAGTTGGTCGGGTACATATAAGGATAGTACCGTACCCGTATGCCCGTTTGTACAAGAATCTAAGATAGCGTTTCTGCACTTTTTCAAGGAGAAGCTCACGACTGGCTTCGTGGGGGTTCCATACGCACGCACTAGCTTCTAATTTGCTGCGTACTAGGGTGCTGAAGAGAAGTTTCAACACATCAATTTTATCAAAATCCCGAGCATTGCGCAGGACAAAACCCAATCGTCGAAAAGATTCCTTCGCAAGTACCGCCACGTGATCATTGAAAGATAACTTTTGATCGAAAAAAACACCCAGATCCTTCATAGTGGTTGATCTAGATATCGGTTGACAGTTAAGTTTATACAGAAATTCAACTGGGTGTCGCTTCCGACCATAAGTCATAAGAGAACACTTCGATGTGTTGAACTCCATCTTATTTGAAACGCTCCATTGGTACACGGAGTCGATATCCCGTTGAAGCAATAAGCAATCCTCAAATGAGTTTACTTCCATGTACAGTTTTAAATCATCTGCGTATAAGAGGCACTTCGCATGTTTGACGACGGAGGGAAGATCGTTGAGCATTAGGTTGAAGAAGAGAGGTCCTAATATTGATCCTTGACTAACACCGGAACGCGTGTGATAGGGCTGAGACTCATAAAATCCGAGTCGTACATCTGGGGGCACGGTAGTGCCCCCGCCAAGTCGAGCGCGAAGCAAGCACTGCCGTACCATCTTTACAGGAACCATTTCGTCGCATTTTCAGGCCCCTATTTGAGAACCTCTGGATAAGACCAGAACACAGAAATTTTCGTCATCCAGTAAGCTATAATTACATACTTAAAATCCAAAATTTCAAGTCTGTAGGTCATTAAGTTCCGAAGTTAAGCGAAAGCAAAGTTTCGCATTTTCGACACTCACTCACTCATGATCATCAAAATAGAACTAGTACTTCCCATAAACTCAGAGAGCTGAAATTTGGTACATACTTAGAATTTATTGTATAAGCCATAGGAAAACTAAAAAAACATGCAATTTCCGTCTCGTTTTCGAGATAATTCATCTGCATAAATAACTTTGTAATCTCATATAAATGTATAGGATTACAAAGTTACATTTGCAGTCAATGGTTAAAATTGTGTAATATCCAACTTATTAATTCAAAATATATTTAAGGCATAGTATATGTATATGTGAGTGTGTATATGTGTCTTAAATCGTCAGTTATGATCAGGCGATAACTAGCGTGGCCAACTAATAAGAGCCCAACCAAACTATTAGAAGAGATCGACATACCGCCTTTACTACAAGCTTTTATTTACTATCACCTGTCGGTCTGTCTGTCTGTAATTAAATCTTGCAAGTTTAATTAGGCCCACTTCCCGGTATAATATTATGATGCATTGGACTAAGAGTGAACGCACACGTATCTAGATGGCGCTGACTGTATTATAAAACGCGCTTACGGTTTGTATTTCTGATAACCTTCTAATATAGCGTTTCTACAAAAATAAGTGAAATCCCACCAAAAACATTCTGTAAAAAACTAGCCAAGTCTCGATGGAGCTGCTTGTTTATCTCTAAAAAGTAATGAAATCTAGACAAAGTCGTGCCAAGTATAAGGTTCCTTACTGCGATTTCTTTATTATTATAGTTAATGTTGTGTGACTTGGCCGTTGAAGGGTACACAAGGGTATTATACCAGGTGCTCCATGACACTATTGCACCAATCTGTCCGCTACCCATTCACGATAGAAAATTTCCACTTGGAAAACGTTGATTGGATAACCAGTCAATTGTAGGCTTGATAAAGCTGCGTATTTCAATAATACTTATGTTTAGGCGATCCAAGTGTCATGGAGCATCTGGTTTTGTACCCTTGTGTACCCTTCAACGGCCAAGTCACACAACATTAACTATAATAATAAAGAAATCGCAGTAAGGAACCTTATACTTGGCACGACTTTGTCTAGATTTCATTACTTTTTAGAGATAAACAAGCAGCTCCATCGAGACTTGGCTAGTTTTTTACAGAATGTTTTTGGTGGGATACTGTTGACGGTTCCGAAGATAATCTGCGATAAAACAGAGCAATCCCGGGACGAAACCCAGAACACTTAGCTTCTCCAGTAGTATATCATTATTAACCCTATCAAACGCCTTCCGGAAGTCAAAATACAGGACGTCAACCTGAGCTCTACGATCAAGGCAACTCTCGAGCTGACACTGTCAGGTGATTCTCAGTTGTAATAGCATTTGCATCCAGGGTAGGCGAATCTAAGAGAAACACGCTCGAAAAAAAATCGGCAAAGGCCTCGGAAGCAACTACGCCGCTACAGTTCTTACCGTTATAAACTACATTTGACTCAAAGCCGCCCTTCGACTTCAAGCTCGAAATGTGCCGCCAGAACTGGCGCGGGTCACATTTTAGGTAATACGTGATATACGTGACTTTAATTCTGATCTCAGATCAGAGAACAACGAATATGCCTCTTGTGTCCCTGTATGCTTCCACTCATTGTGCAACCTGCGCTTTTGTTTGATATCATTGATGATGTCGCGCGTAAACCAAACTGGATAACGAAAGGCTTTCAGTCCATTGCGCCGTTTCTTCGGGATACAGGTATCGAATAAATCATACAAAGTGTTGTAAAAATTTGATGTAGCTAGCTCAATATCATCATAACTGTAAAGAGTATCCCATGATGTCACTGAGAGCAAGTGAAAAAGCATTATATAATTGCCGCTCCTGAAATTCCAGTCTGTTTTAGGATCTATGTTACTAGGCTCAATGCAATCAGATTGACGCGCTACATGAATTTTAACGCTAACATCCAAAGGTGGGTGATACCGGTCAATATTTACGATCCCATCAGTAGCCTGCACATGAGTCTCACCTACATTAACACACTTTTGAACTAGTACAATATCAAGCACGCCCCCATTCATATAGTTTTTTACATAATTGCATTCACATAAATTACAATATGTTAAAAAATAACAATAATAATTTATTATATTTTGTGACGCGATATTTATGTTTATGTCACCAAAGATTAGTACAATTGCATTCAAGTCATTAATAAAACTTTCCACTTTGTAAAACCATCGACATCGATATCACAACACATTATAAAACACAGTCGCCTCCCGTGTCTGTCAGTCCCTATGCATGCTTAGATCTTTAAAACTACTCAACGGAATTTGATCATTCAAGAAGAAGGTTTATATGTATAATACATGCATACACTGTTAATTTAGGCGCAAGTCTACTAGTTAAAAATAATTTTGTTGTTATTCCAGATAGCAAACTGCATTATAGCTTTATCGCGAAATATTTCGGAAAGTGAATTCAACGAAATTATATTTCAAAATGTGTCATAATATCATGAAAGCTTTATTGATTTGGGTGCTGCTGTGAGAGCAACAAAAAAAAAACAATGAATGGGCACGAATTGACTTTAAAGGGCTGGTGCTACCAAACATGAGTAACTTTTGACTTATAGTCCCTAATAGTAGACTAATATCCCCTAGCCAGAGAGTCCCGCAGTGCATCTCCATCGCGTACAAACATACGTACCAACAATTTTGAGTCCAGTGGTGGTCTTGATCCGGACAACTTGCATCTTGTTGAGTGCTGAGCGTGCGTTGAGTACGGTCTCCACACGCGCCCACACCGCTAACACTGAGCCCGACAGCACGTGGTACGTACGGACACGGAGACCCACCTGCAACAATACAATATGCACCATTACTATCTATAAAGATGCGTGTGAACTTTAATTGCAACATTAAATTAAATTATTAAACAAATTAACATCAAATTAAGTAACTGTACTGCGCGCGCCACGACGTCTCCGCCTCGCCACTCTCCACCTTGCGGTACTTGTTCTCTATCTGAGCTAACGACGCAGTACATACCTCGCAATCGTTAGCGTTCCTGCAGCTAGCGCGCCAGTAAGCGTGGCTGCACACTCGCAGCGAGGCGGCGTACTGCGCGCGCCACGACGTCTCCGCCTCGCCACTCTCCACCTTGCGGTACTTCTTTTCAATCTCCGCTAACGACTCTTGGCGTAACTGCAGCCCTGTGTTTGGCCTAAAATAATAATAATAAATAATTTATTATATTTGAAAACACTTGTAAAATGTGTGCAATAATATTGTGCAGCGACCCTCTTGAGGAATTTTCAAAAAGTTAATTCTATGCATTTATATTTTAAAATGTGTCAAATAGTGCGAGCGAGGAAGCGTCCCGCGGACTAAGCGCTCTTAAGTTTGTTCTTGTGGGTCTGTTAAATCGATACACAAATCACAGCAGCACAGCACTATGTTTAGATTACACTTTGTTGATACAACTTACAAGAACTAGGTATATACAATTTGTAATGTAAACAGTGTAACAATTGGCGGTCTTATCGCTAGTAGCGATCTCTTCCAGACAACCAAACTACGCTTTTTGTTATAAAGGTGTTTGAAGAAGAAAGTAATAAGATGGGTCTAAATGGGGCACCTTGGGATAAGCCGACCCTTACCTGTATATATGGAACATAGTTTCCTTCTTATTGAGTTTGTTCTTGTTGGTCTGTTGAACAGACACACAGAGAACGGCGGTGTGCTTGTTGTTTCGCGGCTGCTGAGACAAGTAGAACCCTTCCTTGGCCCCGGATAGTTCGGACCATTTCTCTAAAGCTTCAGCCCAGTCCATGCCTCGCTGGAAAGGTTTATTTCATATTAGGTATGATCTAATATTGAACGAATTTATAAGGAATATAGGTATGGGTAAACCCAATGGTTCTTAACGGGAAATACCTATATTTTTACTAAAAACAAAATTAATCATAAATAACGATTCGTTAAAGTTGTAAAAGTTATCTTATTGAGAGTGACCTCATAATGTGTAATTATGCATAATTAAAAATAATTAAAAGAATGGGATTTTTATAAAGATGATATTATTACTGAGTAGTCTGGGATCTTTTAATAGTTTAGCACTTTTACTGCTGATAGTGGAAAAAGAATTTGCATAGTTTTTTTATAGGAGTCGATCATAGACCATATCCCACCCAGTAGAAAGTGCAGATGCTGTCTAGAAAAGTAACTATTCAGTCTTGCCTTGAAGATCCCAAGTCGTAAAGCTCTGGTGGTTTTACCGGGAGTAGACTTCCTTTGCAGGAGGTCGTCTAGGTGGGTACCCCAACAGTGCCAGTTATTCTACCGCCTGAGCAGTAGTGTGCAAACTTTGCCGCAAACATTACTGTGCTTCGGTAGGAGGGCACTGTAGCTAGTGAAATTACTGGGCTAAAGAATCTTAACATCATATGACTCTTGAGTAAGAAGCGTTGGTGCAGTGCATCTAGAATTGGACATCTTTGTGAAATTCTGGGTAGCACTGTACTGATTATGGGCAGCGTTATCTCTTAACATCAGGAGAGCGTCTTGCTCGTCTTCTTACTTCTCCACATTAAAAATAAAAAAAAACATGGGAAAATTAACTCGTCAGTCATTCATCCCTTCAGCGTTTAAAACGCAGTAAGAGGTAAATGTTAAAAGTGGAAGAAAGATACATATTATGATTCTTAAGTGAGAAGCGTCGACGTAGTGCACCTAGAATTTCACATCATCGTAAAATCCCAGGTAGCACCCGTCACAGGCATCGTTATCTCTCACCGTCCGGAGAGCGTCTCACTCGTCTTCTTACTTCACAATCTTCCTGCCCTTATCCCACACTAGGTAGGGTCGGCACAACACGTTTTTCTCCTCCATTCTACTCTATCATCCGTCAAATCTTCGTTCGCTCCCCTAGCTCGCATATCCTCTTACATACAGTTCATCCAAACCTTTTTTTGGGCGTCCCCTTTCCGAATTACTACAAACAAGTAAGAAAACGAGCTAGGTGAGCTCGTGTTCTTACTTGGTTGGTATACAAGTGAATTAAATTTAAATATTAAAAAAACCTCCAACGCAATATGTAATTCACCATATTGTGGTGGCGGCCATTTTACATTTTAAATTTATTATAGTGCGTCGTATTCTACTAATCAAGCCCTTTAATTTGATACTCATATTGAGGTGGTCGTGGAGAAAAAAAAGTAATCCGCCATTTTGTAGCGGCGGCCATCTTAGACAGCAAACATGGCTACGAAAACTCTCGACTAACTCTACTTTCAAACAAACTAAATCAAAATCCGTTCATCCGTTCGGGAGCTACGATGCCACAGACAGTCACACACACAGAAAGACACGTCAAACTTATAAAACCCCTCTCGTTTTAGCGTCGGGGGTTAAAACCAGTAATAGTGTGTGTACCTCGGAGTGCACGGTGTGCAGTTCGACGGGCGCGCGGCCGGTGGCGTGGCGGCGCAGGAAGCGCACGCAGCGCACGCGCCGCACGCACTCGCCCGCGCTGCCCAGGTCCAGGATGCCCAGGTCGAACCGTCCGCTGCGCTTCGCTGCCACGACAAACTTACTTTACACCACGAACCCGAACTAGCGAACCGTTACACTAGCGACAATCGTCGAAAAAAAATGTACTGAGATGACAGTCTCTATAGAAAAGCAAACGAAAACGACTGTCATCACTGAGATGACATTTTTTTAGCGATAGGGACAGACGATTTTCGCTTGCTAGGGCCCCTGGCCGCTTCAGTTCTGTGCGCGTTGTCGTTCGGTTATCAAAAATATGCACGAAAAACAGTTTACGTGTGCGCTGAATGTACGAGGGAAAACTGAATAAAACAGAAAATAGAAGGAACGCGATGGTAAATCAAAACATATAAAAAGAAAGCTCGACCGATGGATGGACGTACGTAGTCTCGAAGACGACGTTACGGCCGTGCCGACAAATTGAGTCTGAGTTATTATTAAAATTTCGGCCAGTTTGGCGGATCTAATAATAAAAAAAAAAATATCGCTTTAGTAATCGTTTAAGTTGAACGTACTGTTAAGTTTGTCCCGATTTTGACTCGGCTGACGATTGACACTGGCAAACTCTGATACGGTTTTTAATATTTCCTACGTAATAAAGACCAAAGCCGGACTAGGGAGGCCTATGTTCAGCAGTGGACGTCAAGGCGGTGGGCGTGGCTGAGATGATGAAGATGGATAAATCAATGAGTAGATTCTAGTAAAGTGATATTTACCTTGTTCCATGACGGCTGCTAACGTGTCGGTGAAATATTTGAACAATCTGTTCTGTAGTTCCACCGGCATGCCTAGTATTCTGTTCAGGAATTTCGACATGTTGTTGTAATCCTGCAAGCAAATATTATATACTTAGGATCTGTTCAGACTATTTATCACCTAAAAAGCATTTTACAACTAGGCCTACGTTTGACCACATCCCACCTGATGGAAAGTGAAAATGCAGTCGACGATGGACCACATAAAATGCCTAGAAAGGTATTCACTCGTGCCTTGAAGATATCCAAGTTGTACCGCTCGGGAAACACGGATGACGGCCAAAGTGTTCCAAATGCGACCAGAGGGGCTATTGGCTAATTCTCACCCACTACCATTGATGGCAACTTCAATGTATATTGTTCTTTTTTTTTTTTTTATGTTATGAAGTAGAAGACGAGCAAGACGCTCTCCTGATGTTAAGAGATAAGGGCTGCCCATAATCAGTACAGTGTTACCTAGGATTTCACAATTATGTGAAATTCTAGGAGCACTGCACCAACGCTTCTTACTCAAGAGTCATAAGATGTTAAGACTCTTTAGCCCAGTAATTTTACTCACTCTGTTACTTTACTCATATTAATGAGGATGTTTAAGCACGTAATGTACGCAATTTTGTCTATGGATTCTAGTGTTTTACTTGTCGTTTTGCGATAGCCAATAGGCCCTCAGTTCTCATTAAAAATGATGAAGCAAAACGCTTGGTACGGGCAGTTGGTAGCGCCACTTAGTAAGGATGTCATTTCGAATGAAACACTGTCTTTTACTTTAGCTTACCTTATCAAGTGATAACACTCCCGGGGCAGCTTCACTGTTGACGATAAGCCCGACCCCGACTAACGCGGAGGCGACGTCCTGGAAGAAATCGCCCGCGTAGTCCCTCGGCGGTGGCACCAGTGGAGATTCGTACTTCATGATGGCGCGCATTACTGCTTCAAGAGCCGTCCGACCTGACCAAAAGCAACACGTCAAATATCTATTTAGATTTCAGATTATTTCAAGCACGACATACAATGAGGAACGTTGACAAAATTGATAAATTGCCTGTTTGGCGCCGACTCAAAATTACTTGGGTATACTAAAATTAGTTTATAATCATCGTCATATTGTCATAAGTTCACGCCTGTAATTACAGTACATAGGCGAATATCCGACGTTGACTTGAAATATATCTGAAATAATTAGTACCATAAACTCACCATATTTGTTGTCGATGTTGAACTGGCTGAGGTCCCGAGTGTATGTATAAACTCACCATATTTGTTGTCGATGTTGAACTGGCTGAGGTCCCGAGTGTCGGTGGCGCGACGGTCCCCGTGCGTGAGGGCGCCGAGGGACTCGAGCCGCTTGGCCACCGTGGAGGCGAAGCGTCGCTCCCCCGCCAGGTCCGAGATCAGGAATATGTACTCCGGCGCGTTCACTTGGTTCGAACGGTGCGTGCGACCTGGACACGCACATTCATTGTATATACATAATGCAATATGTGGCCGGACGTGGCATACATCAGCAATATGTACTCCGGCGCGTTCACTTGGTTGGAACGGTGCGTGCGACCTGGACACGCACATTCATTGTATATACATAATGCAATATGTGGCCGGACGTGGCATACATCAGCAATATGTACTCCGGCGCGTTCACTTGGTTGGAACGGTGCGTGCGACCTGGACACGCACATTCATTGTATATACATAATGCAATATGTGGCCGGACGTGGCATACATCAGCAATATGTACTCCGGCGCGTTCACTTGGTTGGAACGGTGCGTGCGACCTGGACACGCACATTCATTGTATATACATAATGCAATATGTGGCCGGACGTGGCATACATCAGCAATATGTACTCCGGCGCGTTCACTTGGTTGGAACGGTGCGTGCGACCTGGACACGCACATTCATTGTATATACATAATGCAATATGTGGCCGGACGTGGCATACATCAGCAATATGTACTCCGGCGCGTTCACTTGGTTGGAACGGTGCGTGCGACCTGGACACGCACATTCATTGTATATACATAATGCAATATGTGGCCGGACGTGGCATACATCAGCAATATGTACTCCGGCGCGTTCACTTGGTTGGAACGGTGCGTGCGACCTGGACACGCACATTCATTGTATATACATAATGCAATATGTGGCCGGACGTGGCATACATCAGCAATATGTACTCCGGCGCGTTCACTTGGTTGGAACGGTGCGTGCGACCTGGACACGCACATTCATTGTATATACATAATGCAATATGTGGCCGGACGTGGCATACATCAGCAATATGTACTCCGGCGCGTTCACTTGGTTGGAACGGTGCGTGCGACCTGGACACGCACATTCATTGTATATACATAATGCAATATGTGGCCGGACGTGGCATACATCAGCAATATGTACTCCGGCGCGTTCACTTGGTTGGAACGGTGCGTGCGACCTGGACACGCACATTCATTGTATATACATAATGCAATATGTGGCCGGACGTGGCATACATCAGCAATATGTACTCCGGCGCGTTCACTTGGTTGGAACGGTGCGTGCGACCTGGACACGCACATTCATTGTATATACATAATGCAATATGTGGCCGGACGTGGCATACATCAGCAATATGTACTCCGGCGCGTTCACTTGGTTGGAACGGTGCGTGCGACCTGGACACGCACATTCATTGTATATACATAATGCAATATGTGGCCGGACGTGGCATACATCAGCAATATGTACTCCGGCGCGTTCACTTGGTTGGAACGGTGCGTGCGACCTGGACACGCACATTCATTGTATATACATAATGCAATATGTGGCCGGACGTGGCATACATCAGCAATATGTACTCCGGCGCGTTCACTTGGTTGGAGCGGTGCGTGCGACCTGGACACGCACATTTATTGTATATAACAAAGGCATTTTTTTACCGTCTCAATGGCGAGACGAGTACTCAAAGACGTGAGACTAACACCGATACACGTCCAAGCTTTTGACGGTCATAATAATAATAATTGGGGTTTATACAGATTTATACTCCAACAGAACAGGTTACCCTACTTACACTGTCAGAATCAAATCACAATTTATAGGTTGGTCATGGAGGATTTGCTGCATACCTGCACATAATTAAAATCAAAGACAGTCCCTCTTGCGTGTGCAACTCTGAGAAGGGGAAACAACATGGCATCTGCTCCTCGAATGCCCAAGAAGTGACCGCGACAGGAATTACAACTACAAGTCCAACTGGATCAAAATTCTGTCCCTGACATCATGGACATGGAACGGAAGCACGATGATCAAGCCTACCACCAGCATAGCATTGAACCAACCTCCACCAGACCCACACACTCAAGTAAACCCACCATCCCTCACAGTCGACCTCTCACCCCGGACCTCGGAGGATAATTCCGCACCATCCACTTCCCAGACCGAGTCTCTAAAAGAGCTGTTGATTTACGCGGGGGATGGATTGGTTGGCATAAGAATCCGAGGAGTGGCACTTTTTATGGACAGCCAAGCGGAAAGACTCGGAATATGCTTCTGTCGTGAAGGTACCGGTAACCTCGTCATCATATCACTAGGACTGGCTAATCTACTTCTTAACGATGGTAGTTGACCGATCCTGCAGAATTTTGTATGTCAGTAGAGCTGACCAAGCATGCTGTTCTATGACCATTATTTCATCTTACTGTAACATGTTTGTGACAAATGAATTTTATTTATTTATTATTTATTTATAATAATGCGACCCCAAGACAAGGTCATCGCACTGTTTGAACAGGGTGTGGAGACAGCTTTCGGGCAAGCTTGTACATAG
Source organism: Hemithea aestivaria (assembly GCA_947507615.1). Taxonomy (NCBI): domain Eukaryota; kingdom Metazoa; phylum Arthropoda; class Insecta; order Lepidoptera; family Geometridae; genus Hemithea; species Hemithea aestivaria. The sequence continues at coordinate 1,522,930 of OX382343.1, forward strand.
CTAACCAGGATGGGAGAAACAATCCAGGACGCGAATGGTACGCCGCGGAAAGTAAGAATTGACGCCATGGTGCTGGGAATCGTTAAAGAAACAGTCCCCGATATATACGGATGCCTAATAGCCTCGGAACACCATGAGGTAGTCGTTTATGAGGATAAATGGGAAAATAGTCTTACCAAACTGCTGTATTGCTCTGTCGGCCGACCACGGCAGTTCTAAAGTTATGTGCACGCGTCGTCTTTGATTTCTCGCTCTGAAACAAACAAAATTTTCCTTCTGAGGAGGAAGATAGGCTTCTAAAATAGAATCACGAGCGTAGCGAGTGATTAAAAAAAATTAAATCAAGAAAAAGGTTAGAAATCTTTGGACTCTAGTGCAACACATAAAAAAATATTACCTTCTATCACTCTGGAGCGATATACCGCTAGAGGCGGCCTCAGAGATGATAGCGACATCCTTCTCTCCGTCCATGAACCTCTGCTTCTCGGTGAGGTTGAGGGTCTCTAGAGGCACGTCCGCTTCCGATCTGCTCTCGTAGAGTATCTGGCCGTCTTCCGTTTGTACCACGCGACCTTTGCGACCTGTCATCTGTGGGAGATACAAAATGAACTTTAGAGAACTTGTAGAGTATACACTACACTTGCACGTCTGAAGTTTCGAGAGTGTTGGGAGGCAGTCGTCTCCCCAATCGTTCTATAGCAGCGAGTAGTTCTTTCATATTACTATAAATTCCCATACGAACCTAATAATTAGACAGATTACCTCGGCCACATTATCAGTGCCTCCTAATTCGTCGACCAGTTGATCGAGAGTGTTGGGAGGCAGTCGTTTCCCCAATCGTTCTATAGCAGCGAGTAGTTCTTTCATATTACTATAAATTCCCATACGAACCTAATAATTAGACAGATTACCTCGGCCACATTATCAGTGCCTCCTAATTCGTCGACCAGTTGATCGAGAGTGTTGGGAGGCAGTCGTCTCCCCAATCGTTCTATAGCAGCAAGTATTTCTTTATGCTATTACTTTAAATTCTCATACGAACCTAATAATTAGACAGATTACCTCGGCGACATTATCAGTGCCTCCTAATTCGTCGACCAGTTGATCGAGAGTATTGGGAGGCAGTCGTCTCCCCAACCGTTCTATAGCGGCGAGTAGTTCCTCCTTCATGCTGCAAGCGCGTTCGATTGCTGATCGAGGCGGGGGCTGGTTTCTTGTAGGACCTGGGGGTAAACAAATATTTATTGATTGATTTGATTAGCATAATCACACTTTTGTCAGTACTGCGGAAGCCTACACTGCGCGTTCCCTCGACTAGCGCTTGCCCTATGAACTACCCATAAAAGTAATGTATTACTTCGAAATGGGGCAGAAATGGCAGGTGATCTTTAGCAACAACCTCATTTACCAACCATTTAGAATGCACATCCGTAGAGTAGTTTCCATTAATTAATTTATCAATTGTCCTATCACTTAACGCAGACTATATTTGAGTCCATTTTCTACAGGAACTCACAGACAGAATTGCAGTCTGCTCTGCACATTACATTTAAATTCTGCGCGTTGGACTTTTAGTTTTCGTGTATGCCTACAAAAAAGTCCATGTTCTATCTCTTCAGTCTGTATCCACTCCACCACTGCATGGTATAGTCCTCCTCATGGTGACGCCACACCTTCAGATCCTGTCGAGTCTCATCCAGTCCCTTCCGACATACTTCACTATATCGTCTGACCATCGGGCTGGTGGTCTGCCTCGAGATCTCTGTCCTTGCCTTGGGTACCATATTGTATAAGAATATATTATACGATTTTTAACAAAGATATAAGATTTGGTAAGATTTTTATGTTTAGTTATTATATTAGAAAATAAATCATCCTGTAAGCGTATACAACCGGCGCGGTAGCCAATCGCATACTGCAGCTTGACAAACGGTTTGTGGTTGCAGTTCGAACGAGCGAATGAACGTACGCATCGGCACAAACATAGTAGGTTTTTAGATGTTTTGTACTTAGTTTTAAGATTTATATTTTGATGAATGAAATAAATTTAAAAAAAAATCAGTGGCTGCGGCTGCGTTTTATAGAACTATCCCAGGTGCCCGAAATTAATTTCGTATCGAAAAATCCTTTGACAAAATACAACGTTTGTGTTTTTCAGCACTCGCGTTCCGACCTCAAAAACATCGCTGTTGTGTTTTCAGCACTCAATGTGTTTTTTTAAAAACCGTGGTCGAGATATTCTCGACAATATTGGACGTGAGTTGTGCCGTTTTAGTTAATAATATATTACCTAAATATAATCCATTAGTCCCCACAACAGTGCCAGTGAGACTCTGTCCCGTGGCAGTGGTGACGGTGACTGTTCCGCTGGTAGAAGTGGCGCTGTTCTTCCTTGAGAACATGTTCTCTATCTTGTCTTGAGTTGTTGTTTTGTTAAGTTAAGAATCTTCTTCTTCCAGCCCTTATCCCACACTAGGTAGAGTTGGCACAACACGTTTTTCTCCTCCATTCTGCTCTATCATTCGTCATATCTGGATCCCCCTAGCACGCATATCCTCTTTCACACAGTTCATCCAAACCTTTTTCGGACGCCCCCTTCCCAGATTACCACCTATCACCATATTCATGGACATTTTGGTAACATGATTTTCATCCCTCCGCATAATATGTCCATACCAGGTCAATCTTAGTTAATAATATATTACCTAAATATAATCCATTAGTCCCCACAACAGTGCCAGTGAGACTCTGTCCCGTGGCAGTGGTGACGGTAACTGTTCCGCTGGTAGAAGAACTGTTCTTCCTTGTGAACATGTTCTCTATCTTGTCCTGGGTCGTGGTCGGTTTCTTCTTTGGTGACGCTGCGGTGGTGGGCTTCTTCTTTTTGAGCGGTTTCTTCTTTTGGCGGCCGACCCAAGGATCTGGGAATGAAGAATGTTATGTAGTAGTTTAAGTTAAATGTAAAGTACTTATTAGCCCAAGTTAAGGCTAGATTGTATTTTAAATAGAGTGCAACAAATGATGTATTCTATATCAATAAAAAAAAATGTTATGAATAGAAAAGAAATACTCTTTATTGTGTCCAATAAAACAAAAAGTACTATAAATTACTGTGACAATATTATAACACATTGGCCCACAATGGGCGGCCTTATCGCCCGAAGCGATCTCTTCCAGGCAACCAACTTGTGGAAGAATAATGATAAATCTTCGTATCATCACAAGAAAGTATTATAAATACAAAGCTTGATGCCTCTCCACACCAAAAATCCTGAGTCCAGACCCATCTGTATTCCAAATTTCAACCCAATCCATTCAGTGGTTTGATCTGTGCGTTGATAAATCAGTCAGTCAATCAGTCACTATTTCCTTTTATATATTAAGAAGATATATACCCATTTAGATTAAGATCAACCCTCGGAGTTGAGGGGTTTTAACCCCTCAACTCCGAGGGGCTCGATTGGGCCGCAACCACCCCATCGAATTGAGGCTTTAATTTAAAAATGTTAGAAACTAATTCAATCCACCCCCGCTAAAAACAATTGAAGCGCTAGTAACTGAGGCGTTAAAATAACAAATTTTCTCACAAGATTAAACCTTTAAAATTAGGAAAGTACTGTTAAAATTGATTCGAGTATCCATAATGTATAACATCAAATCAACCAACTAATGCATGATGATACCAATGTGTGTAAACTGCTTTAATTATATTTTTCTCATTATCTGTGGTATTCCGGAATAAATTCTCTTCGTCATTCTGCTAAGTACAAAATGGTTGTTTCATAGTAATAATTTCCAACAAATTATAATAAGTGCACATACCATCATCACTGTCACTGCCGGCCTTGAAAGGGTTGAAGTCGCTGAGCTCCGAGTCGGACTGCCTCCTGGCTTCATCATCAGTGAGCATGTCCATCTCATCATCAGACCCTCGGATGAACTCGTCGGATGATGAGCCGCCGCGCGCTCGCTTCGCTGCTACGTTCGCTTGCTGCCGGGAGGTTACTGGGAATACAACATTGTTATATTAGTTATTTATGTATTTAGGACATTAGGACATTACACACAGCGCCACCTAACCCCAAGCTAAGCAACTTAATGCTTGTGTTATGGTTGTTAGATTAACGGATATAATACTTATATATACTTTTCTTTTGTAAATACATACTTATAATAGATACAGAAAGCCACACCCAGACCAGAAACAAATATCTGTGGATCACACAAATATTTGTTCCATGCGGGAATCGAACCCGCAACCTTCTGCGTTGCAGGCAGGTATTAGCCCACCACGCCACAGAGGTCGTCATATTTAAATCTTAGTAATATTATAAACGTGAAAGTTTGTAAGAATGGATGTTTGGATGTTTGTTACTCTTTCACGCCTAAATGGGTGGAAATTTGGTATAGAGGTAGCTTATACCCTGCAATAACACATAGTCTATAGTACAGCGGGTAAAACCGCTGGGCGCAGCTAGTAGCTATAAATGGAACATTTTTTCAAGTCAATTTTGTAAACGAAGTAAATAATTCTAATATACAACCACCACAATTTTATTCATGAAACTCATGGGGAGGATAACGGATATTATTTGAGTTGAGGGGCGTGACAAGAGGAGGCCTATGTCCATTAATGAGCAAAAGTTTGCTGATGGTAAAGAATTAATTAGAAGCGCTCTTTCAATTTACAAAAGCGCTGTAAAAAACAAGCGCAAAAGTATTACATTCCGCCTGAGCCGTACTTTCTTTCTCATTCACTCATTCTTGCGGGAAAGAGAGAACTTCAATCTCCGTCTGCCAACCATTGACCATTGAGGCATCGTTTCTCTGGCCTAAGGCAGATGTCCCACCGGTAACGATGAGCGAGTAGAACTAGAATGTAAAACGAGTTGGCGAGCGATAAGCGAGTGCGTAATTTCGATAGTTGTGTAGCTCGACTACAAAGCGAGTGAGACAAGCGATTACTCGCACTGTAGAGAAATGACCGCTGGTTGCTCGCTCGGCGTCAGTTCTGATTAAGCGCGAGTATCGCTGAGCGAGTGTTATCTTTCATAGCTTTTGTCGCTCAGCGACAAGCTAGTGAAACGAGTTCTCGTCGTCAGTGTGAACAGTCAGCGATCAACTATTTGTATATGCATCTCTTTTGTTTACACAGAATGTTATATCTTTTGTACGTTTCTTGAGCGAGAGAATCGCCGAACTCGACTCGTTTTCTCGCCTTCTGTGGGACAGGTACCTAAGAGATATCTCCACTAACGATTATAATACTCACATTCCCATTGAGTGACAGTTGCACAGTTTGCGTGGTTTTCTTGGCCGGAGCCTCCAGACCCAGGAGCCTGTTGATACTGGGTCTGTAGGGGGGCAAGTGTAGTATAATACTCACATTTCCTCTTATTACTGGCGTCATCCAGTCCATTCCCATTGAGTGTCAGTTGCACAGTTTGCGTGGGTTTCTTGGCCGGAGCCTCCAGACTCAGGAGCCTGTTGATACTGGGTCTGTAGGGGGCAAGTGTAGTATAATACTCACATTTCCTCTTATTACTGGCGTCATCCAGTCCATTCCCATTGAGTGTCAGTTGCACAGTTTGCGTGGGTTTCTTGGCCGGAGCCTCCAGACTCAGGAGCCTGTTGATACTGGGTCTGTAGGGGGCAAGTGTAGTATAATACTCACATTTCCTCTTATTACTGGCGTCATCCAGTCCGTTCCCATTGAGTGGCAGTTGCACAGTTTGCGTGGGTTTCTTGGCCGGAGCCTCCAGACCCAGGAGCCTGTTGATACTGGGTCTGTAGGGGGCAAGTGTAGTATAATACTCACATTTCCTCTTATTACTGGCGTCATCCAGTCCGTTCCCATTGAGTGGCAGTTGCACAGTTTGCGTGGGTTTCTTGGCCGGAGCCTCCAGACCCAGGAGCCTGTTGATACTGGGTCTGTAGGGGGCAAGTGTAGTATAATACTCACATTTCCTCTTATTACTGGCGTCATCCAGTCCGTTCCCATTGAGTGGCAGTTGCACAGTTTGCGTGGGTTTCTTGGCCGGAGCCTCCAGACCCAGGAGCCTGTTGATTCGGTCTCTGTCTGGTGCGGGGAAGTGTTTCTCCACTAATGTTTGGAATACTCCTCTGTGAACAAGGGGATTTTAATTAGAATCTGTCTCTCACGTAATACGCCTAGAAAGGTACCTATTCACTCGCGCATTGAAGATTCCCACGTTGTATCGTACGGGAAACACGAATGACGGCAATGTCGAACACATTGCCATTATAATGCGACCATTTCTAACTACACAAGTCGAAGAAACATGCTTGGTTTGGACAGTTGGGAGTGCCAATAAGTATGGATTCCACATTGCCTTCTGCTGTATGTATTACCATTTTGAAGTTTTTTTTTTTAAAAAGTGAGTGTATACTATATAATAATATTATAAATGTGGAAGTATGTTTGTTATTCTTTTACACCTAAACGGATGGACCGATTGAGTTGATCTTTGGTATAGAGATAGCTTAGTCCCTGGAATAACACATAGGCGGGTAAAACCGCCGGGCGTAGTTAGTTAGGTGTATGACAATGGTGGCCTAGATTAGGGCGGAGAAATCCGGGTCGTCCGATGGCGCGATGGACTGACGACATTAAGAAGCAGGCTGGAGGCAGCTGGAGGCAGCTGGATGAGGACTGCAAGTGACAGGGGAGAGTGGCAAAATCAAAGAGAGGCCTATGCCCAGCAGTGGGCAATTGAAGGCTGATGATGATGATGATGACAATGATACTAACTTGGCAGTAGAAACAAAGTCAGTCAGCTCTCCATCGTCTCGTTCCAGTTGGTCCAAAGTACGAGCCTCTCCAGTGGATTGTAAACCTATGACTACACACTTGCCGCATTTCACTGCCTCTCGGGCCGTGCTTACTGCGTGAGGTACCTGGAAAACGAGGAAAGTTACATTTTAGTTTAGTGAAGGCAGTCTTACTCAAAGTTTCCACTAAAATACTATGGGGGTTTGGCCTGAGATAGCAGAAAATAGGTAGATATTGGGAAGAATTTGGAGAAGATTTCTCCAAATTCTTCCCAATATCTACCCAGTTTAGGAGAATTTGGGCGAGCTTTGTCCAGTTTAAAAGAATTTAGGTGAGATCTTTGCCCAGTTTGGGATCAGGCTATTACCTATTTTTGAAAATAGTATGTCCCATTCATTGTTTAAACAACACCAACTCCAAATCCAATGATGTAAATTAAATCGTTTGAACACTATCATTAAGAGGATTTATAGTGAGGGAAGCCCGGTCAAGTTTAGGTATATTAGCTGAGCGCGACGCACACCAATGCATCACTTACGCGGCCGAGTAATACAACATGTAGTCGCTTGGAATAAAATGTCTTGATCCTATGCAATGCAAGTTATTTGTTGAAATCATTAAGTCAATATGTAGGTATTAAAGTTTTAACCCCCGACGCAAAAACGACGGGGTGTTATAAGTGTTTAACCCCCGAAGCAAAAACGACGGGGTGTTATAAGTTTTTAACCCCCGACGCAAAAACGACGGATCATTCCCTTTTAGTTCCCTAGTGGATCTAGTGGGAACTTCTTTTCTCAGTAGTTCCCCTTTTTTTGAAAAGGGGGGAGGGGGAGGGGAGGGGGCAGGGGGAAGAGAGGCGGAGGGGTGAAGGGGGAGGGGAGGGAAAGGGGAGGGGTGAGGGAAATGGGGAGGGGTGAGGGAAGGGGATGGGGATGAAGGGGGGAATAGGAGGGATGAGGGCGGATGGGGGATGATGGGGGATGTGAGGGGGAGGGGAATGAGGGATGGGGAGGGGGATGGGGGGCTTAACTAGTAGAATACAACGCACTATGATAAATTTAAAATTTAAGATGGCCGCCACCAAAAAACCGCTAATTACATATTTTGAAAGCGCTGCGTTGGGGGTTGTTTTTAAATTTTTAATTTAATTCACTTGTTGCTATAGTAAGCTAGCTGTGCGGCGTGCGCATGTTTCTCTGTCTCTCTCTTTCTCTCTCTATCTCTTATAGAAAGCAAGCCAGATATTTTCATTTCTATTTCGCATTGAACAGTGTGGTGTCGCGACGATTATTTTGAGTGTATACAGGTTTTTTGTAAATAATAAATCATGTAAATCGTGGGAACTTCGTTCCATCTGGGTGTCTCTTGACACCTCTCAAGTTTTTTATTATTATACTAGCTGCGACCCGCGCTGTTACCCGCGGCACAGTTATTGCCGATAAAACTTGATTATAATAATTTTGGCCAAGTGGGGTTACGGCGTAGATTTTGGCCAAGTGTGATAACGGCGAAGATTTTTGCCAAGTGGGGTCGATGGCGAAGATAAGTACATGATAAGTACGCTGTCATGGAAGAAATGAAAGATCTTGAGGAAATCTACATTTCAGATGACAGCTGTCAAACTTGATATGTCAATATCTCAGAAAGACTTTTCCATGACAGCGTACTTATCATGTACTTATCTTCGCCATCGATCCCACTTGGCAAAAATCTTCGCCGTTACCCCACTTGGCCAAAATTATTATAATCAAGTTTTATCGGCAATAACTGTGCCGCGGGTAACAGTGCGTCTGATACATATTGTAGTAGATAGGAGAACACATACATTTTTAAAAAACTTGAGAGGTGTCAAGGGACACCCGGATGGAACGAGGTGCCCACGATTTACACGATTTATTATTTACAAAAAACCTGTATACACTCAACAAAAATAATCGTCGCGACACCACACTGTTCAATGCGAAATAGAAATGAAAATATCTGGCTTGCTTTCTATAAGAGAGAGAGAGAGAGACAAACAGAGAAACATGCGCACGCCGCACAGCTAGCTTACTATAGCAACAAGTGTATTAAATTAAAAATTAAAAAAAAAACCTCAACGCAGCGCTTTCAAAATATGTAACCCCCTCCCTTCTCCTCCCCCCTCATCCCTCCCCCTCTCTTCTACCCCTTCCCCCTCCCTTCTCCCCCACCCCTCCCTTCTCCCCCTTCCCCCTCCCCTTCCCTCCTCCCCTTCCCCCTCACTTCTCCCTTCCTCCACCCACCGTCCCTTCTCCCCCTAACCCTTCTCCTCCCCCTCACCCCTCCCCTTCCCCCTCCCACCTTCCCCCTTCCCCCCTCCCCTCCCCTTCCCACTCTCCCCGCCCCTCCCCTCCCCCTTCTCCCCCCACCCCTCCCTTCTCCCTCCCACCCC